>CM076575.1:118856729-119110271 GCA_034641835.2 Pinus albicaulis
ACAAAACTGAAATTGGACCCCTAAGGAGAGCTGGTGTGTCTACAATCGCTATGTCAGCATTTTCCCTTGGTTTACCATGTTCTTTTCCTCCATCCTGAGTCTTAATTGACTTCTTCTTTCTTCGGGTTTATTTATCAAATTCGTAGAATTTGATAAATAAATACTATCCACAATGGTTGGACTTTAATTTATATTCCCGACTTTATATTATCTCCAATCCTTATAACCAATGTTTAACTTTCAACACTTTGTATTTATACTCCACGTTTCTTTTTAAATAAATAACTTGTAATGAACTTTTGGCTCTATATTTCACCACCCAGCCTTACAACAATCACGCTCCAGACTTATGTTAATTATCCGCCAATCGTTTAATTAAACAATTTCATTATACTCCGGCCCCACCTATATATATCAATAACCAATCAAACACTCGTATCGTACCTGGCTATCCTCCGCACACCTTAGTTAACCTCCGGGCAAGTTCAACGTGCTACCACCGTCCGATGGCCCTTCTCCAAATCAACGACTCTTGGCAATTTCGCTTGGCTTCCAACATCGGGCTTTAACGTGCGATGGCGCGGGTTAAACGGTGGTTTTCCGGGTCACTTCACGTGTCGCATTCCCTATGGAATCGCCGCTAACAGGAAATATCACACCTCGCAGTGCTGTTGCTGATATGGGCAACCCGCTTTTGTGATTCCGCTCGTGGTTTTGGTAGAGGGCTTGACCACGGGTGCAAGTCGGGTTCCGCTATCCTTTTGTTTGTTAACTCATGTCCAATCCTCGGGTTAGGTTCCGAAAGCACAACAATTTTGTCTCTTTATTAAGCGGGATTTTTATATTTGAACAATTTTCATGACCCCGGTTCTCTACACAGACCTCGCCTTCGGGTGGGGTGAGTTCACAGGGTTATCCAACAATTTACGGGAATTCAAAGACAGAAGAATGGAATTATCAGTACCCAATCACCTCACAGTTAAAAAATTCTTCACAATTAGCAGTTCGAGATAATTCAATGGCAAATAAGCTTGGAAATCATTTAACTGGAAACAATTGTTCACACACAGAGGTTTATTGCAGAAATCCCCTCTCTACTCTCCTCTTCCCTCTCTACTTTTATTCATCTGAGGAATTAAAATTTATATACATAACATATGGCTCTTCGGTTCCTCTGAGAGGACCGTTCTAGAAATCAAAAGTTCTAATTATAATAATTCAACTAACTGAAACTGTTCGACTCTTACAACTCTAACTAGTCTAAGTAATATAGTCAGCTGAGGTATTGACACCTAGCTGTTACAACTCAAATGTTTTCAAACCCTCCTAGCCACAACATGTGGACAAAACCTCCTACATTGCTGGCTAGTGCCTAATGCCCCTGCATCATCGTGTGACATAAACCTATTAAAAAAAGTGAATTCCTTGAATTTCACCAAATATTTTCTTTGAATTCCTTGCTTTTAAAAGCCAATGATATCCCTTATTGTGTTAATGTTACGTAAATTCCTTGTCCTAATGCCTCACACTCTACTATGAATGTTTTACTAAAAGTAGGTGCAACTGATGTTGGTGTAGAAGACATGGCATCCATTGAAAAAGAGAATGCCAAAGTAGCCTCATCATTCCATATAAATGATATTTTCTTCAAGAGATATGTGAGTGGACTTGAAATGCATGCATAATTCTTAACAAATGATCATTAATATCATGTAAGTCTAAAAAATCTTCTAAGAACCTTGATTTTCTTAGGAATAGGTCATTTTGTAATAGCTTGCATCTTTTGAGGCTCCAACTTCACTCCTTCCTTTAAAACAATATGAACCAAATACTCGAATTCTTATTTCCCAAAAGCACATTTGGATATTTTTACATAAAATGATTGTTCTCAATAATTATTTATATAAATTTTCCACATGTTTAGTGTGGTATTCCCATGATTTATTATAAATATGTGTATTATCAAAGAAAACCAACACAAATTTTATAAGATGGGATCAAACAAAATTGTTCTTAAGTTGAGCCCGCCGGACTTCAAACGGCGATAAACCATAATTCAAACCAAATTCACGTTCCAAAATAGCCTGCTGACGTCGGCCAATTTTGTGACGCGAAAACCAAATGAATTCTGCCCTAATCTTTTTCGGGTTCGAAGTTGGGCTGGCGTACGGAGGGAGAGTTGTGACGCGAATTTCTTATCAAATTCGCCCTAATATTTTTCGGGTCCGGATTTCCACTGCGCGAACAGCCCAAACAAAGATCCGCTCCAATCAATTTATGCCACGTGTCCTCAATAAAAACTTTCCTTGCTCCCGACTGCGAGTGAATTCGATGGCGTTTAAGGCGATGGGACATGGAGATGGCGATTTCATATCAATCGCATTAACATTTAACGCTATTCAATTAATTTTTCACATCAAATCCACATTAATTAATTTTTAACACTGTTCAAGATCGGACCTCCACTCCTCTTAGCGATTCCGCACGCTCCAATATGATCCGGCCTTCGGCTCTCATTATTAATGATCAGAGATTAATTATGATGGGCGTCCTTTGATTGCATTGCATTCGGGTCGAGAAAATGGCTTTTAGCTATGGTTTTTGCACGAGCTGGGCTGGCCGATTACACGCTCGCTAACCGTGACGAGCAGGAGAAGTGGGCCACCGAACCGCTACCTAGACCTTGGCAAAGATATCTACATTTATCCTGCCTCTCTGTCTCGTCTTGTCTCTCGTTAATTGGAATTCTCGCTTCTCCATCTCCTTCGTGGCCCATCAAGGGGCCGAGACCGCACTCCATGCCTCGCGTGCGTCATAGGATGCGTTGCCGCAGGGGGAGCACTAGAGGTCAACCCCTGCGGGCTCCCTCCAGCCCCTCAATAGAGTCGACTTCCGGCCAGTCCAGTGATTATTACACAGGTCGATATCCAAATAATAGGAGTGGGCGGGGTCGGGTTGTAGGATCTGGCCACCGTATGGATTCCCTTGCTCCTCGCTTCCCTACCGCTAGTTCACCTTCTCCCACAACGCGCACTACGCACTTTTCCTTTAATTTCTCTCTCAACCGCCCGCGAATCACGGCTTTAGTCACTGTGGTCTTCTGAGAGGAGGCCCAAACAGAGGAAGAATGCACCCGTCCGGCGGGTCTGAGCTCAGAAAAAGCTGGCCAGCATTCGGGCCTTCAGGAGGGGAGTCGTGGCATGCATGTGGAGGTAGCACCTAGCGATCCTGGACCTTCTGAAGGATGGTGCCGAATCGTGGAGGAACCACCGGAGGAGTAGTTTGGTTAATTTGTTTTTCTTGCTTAGCAGGCCCACTTAATTGGGCTGCTTTTAGATTATTTACCAGGCTGACCTTGTAATATTTTGAATTCCCTGTAAATTAAACGCTCAATACCGCTTCCCGTATGAGGGCGCTTCCTCTTAATGTTTTGATTTTTTGATGACAAATTTTCCACGAGTTCCGCTGTAGTAACATTAATTTCTGTAGTTTTATTCGCAAGTAATGTTATCGTACAAATCTTACTTAGAATTCTCACATGATTAGCGTTTTTCTCACATCTCTGTTCAAGGATTTTGGGTACTTTAACTTGTATTTGGAACAATGGACGTCGGTACTCTATCTGTTGCTTTACTGTTCTACATACTGCTATTTCACTTTCTTATAGATGCCTCGGGCATATTTGGATGCTTTCTCATATTGTCGATAATCTCCATGTGGACTGTTTTACTTCATATAATATATTCAAAACAACGTTTTTTCTCTTGTGAAAAAAAAATGATTAATGTTTATCACTCTGCCTTCAAAACTAGCGATGCTGGTCTATGTTGTTGGTTTATTGATATGGTCTGATGGTGTTTTTATATTTTGGACATATCCCACTCCTCACATGATTAGTGTTTTTCTCTATTCAAGGATTTTGGGTACTTTAATTTGTATTTGGAACAATGGACGTCGGTACGTACTCTATCTGTTGCTTTACTATTCTACATACTGCTATTTCACTTTCTTATAGATGCCTCGGGCATATTTGGATGCTTTCTCAGATTGTCGATAATCTCCATGTGGACCGTTATTGGGTTTTATATCATGTCCCTGTATGTGACATGGGGTATTTTTCTATCATTTTCTGGGGTGGGACTTCCACTTTTCTGGATGGATATTTGGGTTCCAATCTTCAGATGTGAAAATGTAATGACTTCATGGACTGTTTTTCTTCATATAATATATTCAAAACAACGTTTTTTCTCTTGTGAAAAAAAAATGATTAATGTTTATCACTCTGCCTTCAAAACTAGCGATGTTGGTCTATGTTGCCGGTTTATTGATATGGTCTGATGGTCTTTTTATATTTTGGACATATCACACTCCTCACATGATTAGCGTTTTTCTCTGTTCAAGGATTTTGGGTACTTTAATTTGTATTTGGAACAATGGACGTCAGTACTCTATCTGTTTTTTTACTATTCTACATACTGCTATTTCACTTTCTTATAGATGCCTCGGGCATATTTGGATGCTTTCTCAGATTTGTCGATAATCTCCATGTGGACCGTTACTGGGTTTTATATCAAGTCCCTGTATGTGACATGGGGTATTTTTCTATCACTGTCTGGGGTGGGACTTCCACTTTTATGGATGGATATTTGGGTTCCAATCTTCAGATGTGAAAATGTAATAACTTCATGGACTGTTTTACTTCATATAATATATTCAAAACAACGCTTTTTCTCTTGTGAAAAAAAATGATTAATGTTTATCACTCTGCCTTCAAAACTAGCGATGCTGGTCTATGTTGCTGGTTTATTGATATGGTCTGATGGTCTTTTTATATTTTGGACATATCACACTCCTCACATCATTAGCGTTTTTCTCTGTTCAAGGATTTTGGTTACTTTAATTTGTATTTGGAACAATGGATGTCGATACTCTATCTGTTGTTTTAATATTCTACATACTGCTATTTCACTTTCTTATAGATGCCTCGGGCATATTTGGATGCTTTCTCAGATTTGTCGATAATCTCCATGTGGACCGTTACTGGGTTTTATATCAAGTCCCTGTATGTGACATGGGGTATTTTTCTATCACCGTCTGGGGTGGGACTTCCACTTTTCTGGATGGATATTTGGGTTCCAATCTTTAGATGTGAAAATGTAATGACTTCATGGACTGTTTTACTTCATATAATATATTCAAAACAACGTTTTTTCTCTTGTGAAAAAAAATTATTAATGTTTATCACTCTGCCTTCAAAACTAGCGATGCTGGTCTATGTTGCTGGTTTATTGATATGGTCTGATGGTCTTTTTATATTTTGGACATATCACACTCCTCACATGATTAGCGTTTTTCTCTGCTCAAGGATTTTGGGTACTTTAATTTGTATTTGGAACAATGGACGTCGGTACGTACTCTATCTGTTGCTTTACTATTCTACATACTGCTATTTCACTTTCTTATAGATGCCTCTGGCATATTTGGATGCTTTCTCAGATTGTCGATAATCTCCATGTGGACCGTTACTGGGTTTCATATCAAGTCCCTGTATGTGACATGGGGTATTTTTCTATCACTGTCTGGGGTGGGACTTCCACTTTTCTGGATGGATATTTGGGTTCCAATCTTCATATGTGAAAATGTAATAACTTCATGGACTGTTTTACTTCATATAATATATTCAAAACAACGTTTTTTCTCTTGTGAAAAAAAAATGATTAATGTTTATCACTCCGCCTTCAAAACTAGCGATGCTGGTCTATGTTGCTGGTTTATTGATATGGTCTGATGGTCTTTTTATATTTTGGACATATCACACTCCTCACATGATTAGCATTTTTCTCTGTTCAAGGATTTTGGGTACTTTAATTTGTATTTGGAACAATGCACGTCGGTACTCTATCTGTTGCTTTACTATTCTACATACTGCTATTTCACTTTCTTATAGATGCCTCGGGCATATTTGGATGCTTTCTCAGATTTGTCGATAATCTCCATGTGGACCGTTACTGGGTTTTATATCATGTCTCTGTATGTGACATGGGGTATTTTTCTATCATTGTCTGGGGTGGGACTTCCACTTTTCTGGATGGATATTTGGGTTCCAATCTTCAGATGTGAAAATTTAATGACTTCATGGACTGTTTTACTTCATATAATATATTCAAAACAACGTTTCTCGTCTTTTAAAATTTCATTTTTTTTTTTAAAATTGAACCCGCCGTCGGTATACCGACACATTGTAGACGTCGGAATTGCGACAAATCAGAAACGTCGGAAGAGAGACAGTATAAAAACGTCGGACCACATTTCGTCGGAATTGCGACAGTTTACAAACGTCGAAAGAGCGACGTCCAAAACGTCGGACCACATTTCGTCGGAATTGCGACAGTTTACAAACGTCGGACGAGCGACGTCCAAAACGTTGGAAGAGCGACATTAAAAACGTCGGAAGAGCGACATTAAAAACGTCGGACCACATTTCGTCGGAATTGCGACATATTACAAACGTCGGAAGAGAGACGTCCAAAACGTCGGACCACACTGCGTCGAAATTGTGACTGTTTACAAACGTCGGAAGAACGATGTTCAAAACGTCAGACCACATTTCGTCGGAAGTGCGACCGTTTAGGAACGTCGGAAGCGCGACGGTTCGTGAGACGTCGGAAGAGTGACGCTTGTTTGGAAGCGACGGAGGAAGTGTCGATAGTGCGACACTTTTTAGGTGCGTCGGAACTACGACGGCATGAAAAACCATGTTTTGTCCGCCCTCGAACTGTCGCTCTTGCGACGACTATGTGTCGGAATAGCAACGAATTGGCTGTCGGAATTTCCGCCAAATTTTCTAGTGATGTGTTGACAGGTTATCACTCTGTCTTCAAAACTAGCGATGCTGGTCTATGTTGCTGGTTTATTGATATGGTCTGATGATCTTTTTATATTTTGGACATATCACACTCCTCACATGATTAGCGTTTTTCTCTGTTCAAGGATTTTGGGTACTTTAATTTGTATTTGGAACAATGGACATCGGTACTCTATCTGTTGCTTTACTATTCTACATAATGCTATTTCACTTTCTTATAGATGCCTCGGGCATATTTGGATGCTTTCTCAGATTGTCGATAATCTCCATGTGGACCGTTACTGGGTTTTATATCATGTCCCCGTATGTGACATGGGGTATTTTTCTATCATTGTCTGGGGTGGGACTTCCACTTTTCTGGATGGATATTTGGGTTCCAATCTTCAGATGTGAAAATGTAATGACTTCATGGACTGTTTTACTTCATATAATATATTCAAAACAATGTTTTTTCTCTTGTGAAAAAAAAAATGATTGTTTATAGTCGAAGTGCTGCGGGGTGGTTTATTATATTAATATTTCATGGTCGAATTATGTTCATAACAATTGGAAAAAAAAAATGTTGCCCTGTTTCTATTTTAAACATGTTTTTTGAAATACAGAGCCATGTTTATATGATTGTTTATAGTCGAAGCGTTGCGGGGTGGTTTATTATATTAATATTTCACAGTCATTGGAACGCCCACAATTCATAACAAATATTGGAGATTTACTGTCCTGTTTTAAAGTTTCAATTTTTTTTTTTTTAAATTGAACCCGCCGTCGGTATACCGACACTTTGTAAGCGTCAGTTTTCCGATGTCTTGAACGATTTCTGTCGGTCTTCCTAGGGTCGGTATTTTGACGCTTTTGGAATGCGTCGATATTGCGACGCTTCTGGGACCCGTCGATCTTGTGACATCATAAAAACGTTGGAAGAGCGACAGTATAAAAATGTCAGAAGAGCAATGTTCAAAACGTCGGACCACATTTCGTCAGAATTGCGACAGTTTACAAACGTCGGAAGAGGAATGCTAAAAAAAGTCAGACCACATTTCGTCAGAATTGCGACAGTTTACAAACGTCGGAAGAGCGACGTTCAAAACGTCGGACCAAATTTCGTCGAAATTGCGACAGTTTACAAACGCCGGAAGCGCGACGGTTTGGGAAACGTCGGAAGAGCGACACTTGTTTGGAAGCGACGGAAAAAGTGTCGGTAGTGCGACACTTTGTCAGTGCGTCAGAATTGCGATGTAATGGCAAACCACGTTTTTCCCGTCCTCGAATTGTCGCTCTTGCGACGACTATGTGTCGGAATAGCGACGAAGTGGCCGTCAGAAATTAGGCCAAATTTTCTAGTGCCATAGCAGCGCTCTACAGGAATACATAGATAAGGCTTGCAACACCAACAACCCACCTTTATACATTGAGAAGAGCAGGGCAGAGTTCTCCAAATACATCATGTTGGGTAACCAAGTAGAGTAGCATGAATTGAGCATCGAACAACATCAACATAGTATATTTGCAGATATTCATTCTTTCCCAAGTATGGATTAACGAGAGATTATGAGTTGGTATTCTATTGATGGGTTGATTATTTGGAGGATACCCATAGCCAAGGGAAAATTCTAGCTTGGACCATTTGGTGTGGGCAGCGATGGAGATTTGAAATGGTACCATAACCCACAGGTCCCAGGATTTAGGTGGCATTGGGATCCAGGAGAATCCATTGGGGGGTAAGATTGGCCACAGGATTGTTTGGGATCCAGGTAAATCTATTGAGGGAAGGATTGGTCAGAGGGTTTTTTGGGATCCGGGCATCGAAGGATCCATTCAGGACCATTCAACATGGAGGGTTGGAGCAATACATCGGATTGTATGGGATCTTGGTATCAATGTACAAATGCTTCTATTGTGAATAGAAGTGGATCTCTTGAGGACAAGAAATCTTTGGGCGGGAGGATTTGTAATATTCCCTTTCTTGATCCAGTCAAAGTGGATAGAATTGATCCATGGTACTTACTGTGGTATTTTCTCATGGTATTGATCCATGATATTTGTTGTTGGTTTCCAAGAAAAATAATAAAATAAGGTCTCTAGAAATTCCATGAAGCCTATAAAAGGGGAGAGAAGCTAGGTATTTGGAGGCATTCTGGTATTATCTATCTTATTATGTTTGGGTTGAGAACCTGGCCTGGCCAGTTCTAGCATTGATCCCAGGACGAAAACCCCGTGGTGATGTTTATGTGGTGGATCCATCCAGGATTCACAAGTAGGCTTCAGTTTCTTATATTTGTCATTGTCAAGCATCTGTGCATGCCATTTGCAGGATTTTATGGTCTGGGCATGTATTTTACTTTCAGTGAATAATATAAATAAAATGGCTGCATTTCTTGTTTTTTGGTTCTTGATGAAAGATTGTATTAAATGAGAACACTAAGCTGTTTTAGATCTATCAAAATTTTATTGTTTGGAATCTTACAATAATGATTATATATATATATATAATGTCAAGAGATGCGAATAAGTTATCGAAGAAGAACAGAGTGTTTTATGACGTTTAGAATATATATGTTTTTTTTTCATTTTATAAAATGTTGTGTGTACAGATATTAACAAGTTATCGCATGACATAGCTGGCTGTGTAAATGGTAAGTAAATACCTGCCTTTGATTTTGGTCAGGCAATCAAACCATTTTATTGATATGTATTGAAGGAGTGTTGCTGAAGGAATTTCCTCCCAAGTGTGACGTCGACCTCCAGGCCACTACTCCCCCAACCTTCTGGAGAAGGCAGAGTTGAACTTGAAGGAAAGCACTAGAAGGTTGTCAACCACTGGACTTCTATAGCATGGGTGAATCTCAGGTGCATGTTTCAATGCTGGCAGATTCATGGATTGAATGCATGTAGAGTGTGACAGGTTTTTTGATGTATTTCTTGTTCATTTGGCACATAGATGTATTTCTTGTTCATTTGGCACATAAAAACAAAACCTAGCATGTTAAAAACAAAATTCATTAGAACCAGAGGGAACATACCTGTGATTGTGATTCCTATGAGAGAGCATTCACATACTATGATTCCTATGAAAAAGCATTCACATACCTGTGATTAGTGAAATGAATTCCATACCTGAGATTCCTGAAATCAATTCTAGGACAAGCTGCAAGACCTGGGAGATCATGTTCATGTTCAATTCCAGGGCAAGCTACAAGACCAGCAAGATCATATTCATGTTCAATTCCAAGGCAAGCTGTAAGACCTTCTTTGTATTCAACTACAAGATACAAACTACAATACATTATTTAAGTTACCATCCCTTCCAACTTCAAGGTACAAACTACAATACATTAACAAACTTTGAATGAGTGGCATGAGAGGTGATTTATGTTTCTTTCACCAAGACTGCAAGTAGATGGTGTTCAGGAACTGTGGTAGATGGCTAACATGCCAAAAGCCACACTCACAATTAGACAAACATTTTTTATAATGCAAAACAAATTCACAACTTATAATGTAAAAATGCACTAATGCTAACCTAAAATAGAAACGTGAATATGAACTTTGGTTAAAAATAGTTCATTCTTTGGTTAATGTTAGTATGAACTTTGGTTAAAGAGATAATTTAGGCAACTGCGCAATAAGACCTCAAATTTGTACAACCAATAATCTTTCAAATAATTGGTATTTAAAATATATTTTTAATTAATATTTATGAAAATGTTGGTTAAAAAAAATATAGTGGATGGTCAACCATCCACTAATAGTGAGTCAAATGCCAAGCAAATGCTATATACCATGCCTATGGGAAGGTATAATAACAGGTAACAAATACCTTTGCTAGAACATTCCTTGAAAATATCAGTGAGGGTTTGGAAGCAAATACCTTCATATCTGCGTGCAACATGAGAATGTTACCAACATACAAAGATATTTTTCGTGACACAAAACCTCTGCCACCCTAAGACCATAGATATGCATATATAAGGCACCCGAGACGTGAGTGTATGAGCATGTGGAATAAGGAGAGGTGTTAGTACTCATTCCATTATGAGCCGAGTGCATACTATGAAACAATAGGCTTTCCTTCTAAGACTATAAACCATAATTTGCTCATAAATGAACTTACCTCGACTGTCAGAAGAGAGTGCAGACACATCCAATCCGCCATGAGAGGGGCGTCCCATCTCCAAATTGATAGAAGGGAATGTACAGACAGGAATTTTACCACATGCATGGATGAACAATCCCATTTGCACACATTTAGGTCGCTTCGACTTACACGGTTCCTAGGGATAATATTTGGAGCAGAATGGAGGAACTCGGGGTTCGCAGGCATTTGAGAGCAGCTGTGCATAGGTTGTATGAAGAGGTGAAAGTCAAAATCAGAACTTCAGCTGGCATTTATGAAAGTTTTAGAAGCAATATCGGGGTCAAGCAAGGTTGCCCATTGTCTCCTACCCTTTTTGGGTTATATATTGACAAGCTTGAAGAGTGGCTAAATTCGCAAGGGGGTGATGGTATCCATTTGGGCAAGTTTGTTATAAGGCTTCTTTTGTACGCAGATGACCTTATATTGATTGCTAAATCGGATCTTGGTTTGCAAGAGCATTTACGTTCCCTTGAGAATTTTTGTAGAAGGGTGGGGATGCAAGTCAATATTAGCAAAACGAAAGTAGTGGTTTTCTCTAACAAAAGAAAGCATAACCAACATAAGTTCTATTTTGAAGGCAACATTCTGGAAGAAGTTGCAGACTACAAATACCTCGGAATTGACTTCAACAGAAATTTAAGTTGGGATGGTTGTAGAAAGAAAAGAACTTTAGGAGGTTGGAAATAATTTTATGCTCTTCAAAATAGGGGTAGAGAGGCAGAGCTGTGGGACTGAAAAACCACTCTAACTATTTTTGGGCTTCTAGTGATTTCGGTGATTCTCTACGGTTGTGAACTGTGGGCCAGCAACACAACTGAGATGCAGTGGAAACAAATTGAGAAAATTCAGAAGCGTTTGATTAAAACAAATTCAAAATTAAAAGTGCAGTTCCTTATGTTATCCTGTTAAGTGAAACATGGGCTGCTCCTATTGAAGCAATTGCTATGGTGCGATTCATAAGGTATCTGAAAAAAATTGAGCAAATGGAAGAGGGTAGATGGCCTAAGGTTGTGTTTAGTGACAGATTGTGCAAAAGAAAGAAGACTTGGATGTAGCAAAATAACAAAAGGTTTAGTAAATGGGGTATTTTCTTGAGAATGTGTCCTACAAACAGTAAATAGATAAAAAATTTTGTTATGGATAAGTTCCACAAACATACTTGGGAGAAATATCTAGGGAGAAAGAAGAAGTACTACATTGAAGAGTTTAACCCCACACATAACCATCAACAAAAGGCATACATAGGGGCTAATATTTCTTGGAGATCTAAAATTCTTATTGCTCAATTAAGGACTAATTCTCATCAACTCCATTGTGAAACAGGGCGCTGGAAAAGGCCAAAAGAAATGTGGGAGGAAAGAGTATGTATTTTTTTCTCTTCCGGAAAAGTGGGAATAGAAAAACATTTCATTTTAGAATATGAGGCCGTCAAAGACAGCAGGGAAAACTATCTAGGTATTCTGGCAGTGAGTTCTTGGGATAATCTATTCAACGAAGAGTTTGTCGATAAGCTGGGAGTGGTTATTGTAAAAATTCACAGGAAAAGGGCCGAATACAAGAGCCAAATAGAGAAGCAATCTGTCCCATAGGCTATTTTTAGCCTCGTGGACATTAAAAATTCTTTCTTTCTTTCTTTCATTTGAAAACAGTGATGCGATATGAAATCCTTCCACCCTAATCTCTTGATCCTCCATGTGTAAGGCACATCGCTACCATCAAGGGTCACCCAAATTTGGCAGATGCCCATTATGACGAGGCCATGGGGAAACTACCACCTGCGAGTCTTGGTACCACCTTGATGACCACCCAAATTTTGCAGATGCCCATTATGATGAGGCCATGGGGAAACAACCACCGGCGAGTCTTGGTACCACCTTGATGACCACCCAAATTTTGTAGATGCCCATAATGACGAGGCCATGGGGAAACTACCACCGGCGAGTCTTGGTACCACCTTGATGACCACCCAAATTTTGCAGATGTCGATTATGACGAGGCCATGGGGAAACTACCACCGGCGAGTCTTGGTACCGTAGAACCACATTTTGCATTCAAATTCTGAGTGTTTCATGGTTATAATGAAGTGGCCATTAAAACACCCCCATGGAGGAGACATCTATGTCCATTGTCAATTAAAATTTTTTGTACAATATCAATTACAAATCATTGTTTAGCATGGATAAACATCAACAATTTCAAATAGCATTGATATTTATAAGTATTAAAACTTTGATTTAGTAATTATTGTGCTATGGTAGAGATTTTTTACCCTAACTTAATGTAATGTAAGCATTTTAACTTAGTCCAACTAAAATAAAATAAAATAAAAATAACCCCATAAAAAATAAATAAAATTGTAAAATAAAAATGACTAATAGTATTGAGAATTCATGGTATGGACCCATGGAATTCATCTAGAATATAGCCTAATTAAAGGGAGAAATTAAATCAGCGCAAATCCATCTTAACTCTAGATTTACCAAGCATCAAGAGAGATCAATCTCTTGAGATGTAAACCTCTTTTAGAATGAAAAAAATCTCTTCAGATATAAATCTTTTTTAAAGTGAAAAAAGATTTGATCCAAAATTACTATTGATAAATATTGAAATTTATATTATTATATCAAATATCAAAAATAGATTAAACTAAATTTATTAAAATAAATAAATAAAATAAACTTTGAACACATTATCTAATCATATATATAATAATAAATTTAAAAATATATATATACGAAACTAAATTTGTGTTTCCTATATTAAACATTAGATGTTAAACAAATAATATATTCAAAACTAAGGTAATAGGAAGTGCACTGAAAATCGATCGCTATAATAAAGTGTATAAATGTTTCTGAGCTCTGTTTTGTTTTTTTTTCAAATGTTAACCTAGGGATATTTATTTAATTAATAAGTATTACATTAATCACATAGTAACATATTAATATAATTAAATTGCGTTATAAATAAGTTTATAAAGCTAAAATGTCACTTTTAATAATGGCATAATAAAAATATAACATATGAAATTAAATTTAATAATAATATTTTATATAAAATTAAATTCATTAAATCATATAGATTAATAATATTAAAAATATCAATATTGTTAATATTAATAAATATGTCTCACATACATACAAGAGGTTTAATATATTAATTTGGTGTATACTTTAATTATGAAATTTAAATTAAATTAAAGGTGGTTATTAATATCACATTAGAGACAAATAAAAATAAAAATGACATTGAAGATGTAGATAATAAGATATTGTTATTAATATTTAACAACTACAATAATAATTTAACAATATCAAAAGTGCAATACAACGTGAGTATATATTGGAAGTGCCAAACTAATTATTTTAACTAATTTGCTAAAAAACAAAATGATATGTAAACTACCGTAGATGTTCCAATGGAATAATTCTTCATAACATATTTGATAAAACACTGAAATCTTTAATGTGAAGGTTAATATCCTTTGGGTCTCGAATTGATTAATTACTAGTTTTCCCCTTAAATATGAAGTAGTTGAAATGTGAAAATACATAAAAATAAATTAAAAATAATAATAATAATAATAAATACTCACATATCATCCACATATAAACACAATATTTACTGTAGAAAACACAAGTAAAAAGTGAGGTCACTCCGCTTTCTTTTCTCTAGTGTGAGTTTAATATGAAAATACAAAGAAAGAGGTACTCTCTATGGAGTTACCTAGACACTGGGCCTATAAGACTACTACAAAATCTTATCCTCCTCTATTATACTCTCTAAATTACTACACCTAGTTTCTTCATTCAGCTAGGGAACAAAAAATGGCATAAAATTGAACCTATTTTTCTCCTAACGACTTAGTATGTAACGTAGCCAAATAACCATCTCGGATTCTAGGTTTGAATTCCTCAACCCTTATTGTGATAATTTTTTGGACCTTCTAGCATCTTCTTGAAAGTACACACATGGATAGCCCCACATGTGTGAGTAATGGGGGTTGATGTTGCATCTTGTATTATGGTGGCAAACAAGGCATGTCAACTTTCAAGAAGTGTAACTTTCACATATAAGCTCTAATTGAGCAATTTTCATGTCATTCGTATGTTCTTAGTGTATATATAAATCTTAGTGGTGTGTGCGCGACTTATGGACCCTATAAACCAAAAAAATGATGTTGTATGCCTAAAAAATGACCCCAAAATGTTATGGACCCCAATTTTCCAAACTAGGACATATCGCTAAAATGGACCTACAAATTGATTCCTCTAGTTTTTTCCACCTATAAAGTATCAATATATATGAAAAATAGTATGATGATCCATTCTATATCATATCTTCACATTTATGGAGGCTTTTTGTCTCAAAAAGGTTCATTGAATGAGGTGGGGGGTTTTTTTCTCTACCTTCTCTTTGGAGTACCATTTTTCTTTTTCTAGAAGTTGTCCCTTCAACCCAATTTGCCAAAGATCATGCTAATTTAGTTCTAAATATCTTTTACAAAACTATGTCTTCTTCCAACTCTGATTGAGAAATTGGGGTTAAGAACTCTAT
This sequence comes from Pinus albicaulis, assembly GCA_034641835.2. NCBI lineage: Eukaryota > Viridiplantae > Streptophyta > Pinopsida > Pinales > Pinaceae > Pinus > Pinus albicaulis. Next base: position 118,872,284 of record CM076575.1, read on the forward strand.
GGTATGTAGTACCTACTCCTCTAAATGCAGCATGGAAGGCTCATAAGTTTCAAATTCTACACATTCACTACCGAGTAAATGTGCATATATCAAGGTAGCTTGATTCTATAGGCAATATCTCCCATCTTCGTTAATAAATCAAAGGATGTTACTACAAAACCTTGATCTTCTTACCAAGACCCTATAGTCTTTCCTTGTTCAATGTAAACAAACTTGTCTCCCATTTTGAATGATTTTTATTTTGTTCACTATTCATTTCAATCCTTGTACATTTCTATGACTTATTAAACACCTATAATACCTGAAAATGGATTTGCCTAATCTTTTCGGCGAAATTCTCTACTTTAATGCTTGTATAATGTTGGCTTTTCTCACTCCTCTTTATTGTCCATAAAAAACATCCAAATATGAAAGTGGGAAATACCCAAAAGAAGTTTCAAAAGGGGACTTACTAGTAATTGTGTGGACTAATATATTAGAAGAATGTGAATATAAATCAAATTTCCATCCCAGGTCTTTAGGTCCTCCTAATTATAACCCCTCAAAATTTTAACCAAAGTCTTGTTGACTAATTCAATCTACGCATCTATTTGTGGGTGGAATGTTGTATACCTCTTCAACTTAGTGTTCATCTTCTCCCAAAGTGTAGTCCAAAAGGCACTTAGAAATTTAATATACCTATTAGAAATTATGCTTGTTGTATCCCAAATCATACCTAGACTTTTTCAAAGAAAATGTTTGCTACTACTTGTCATTTGTTGGTCCTTTTACAAGGCATCAAAATGCACATTTTGTTGAACCTATGAACTACCACAAATAAGTATCCATGTTCCTTCTTATTTTTTGGTAATCAAACCAAAAAAATGCATGGAAATGCTTTCTGAAGGTCATGTAAGTATGGTAAGATATGGAAAAGTCCTTGTTTTATATTATTTGGCTTGTTGTACAAAAAAATATGCATTTTCTATTATACTATGCTACATCTTCTACATTCTAGGCCAATACACATACCTTTGTAAGTAGGCAATTGTCTTCCCTACACCAAAATGTCTTGCAACCTTAGAGGTGTAACCCTCTCTAATATGCTACAATCCTTCACCTTTAGGGGCACAAATATTTTCCAACTTGTAGGGTAACCCAATCTGCAAATAATAATCAACCTCACTATCAATATTTTCTACATGAATATGGCCCTATAGCTATTGAAGCACATCCATGATGTCCTCGTCATTTGTGTATGCCTCTTTGTATACATCATGAGTAAATGGATCTACATGCATAATATTTCCTAAATATGTAATCTTGGTTGTGGGTGGGATTAATAGAATTTATACCAATTGATTAGTGATGCTCTTCTTGTACTTGATGATTAGATGAAATTGTTGTAAGAATCCCATCCACTTGTAATGCTTGAAAAAATTGTAGTTGTTGATGATATATGTTGATGATGGTATCCTTTCCCATTAGATAACTCTTCCACTTTTTAAAAACTTGAAACAGGGCATAGATTTCCTTTTCATAGGTACAGTATTTGAGAATTTCTTGATGAAATATTTTAGAATAATAACATACAAACCTTCCTCTTTGCATTGAAACTACTCCCATGGAATACCCACTTGCATTTGTCTCGACTTCAAATGGATTCTAAAATTTTGGTAATATGATAATTGGTTCTTAACTGATCTTTCTGTTTAGCTCATTAAAATATTTATGTTGTTTCTCCCCCCCTAATAACTCTTACCGCTCGATGTTATGGTGTGGAATGGTGGATCTATCATTGAAAATGATGTTATGAGATAGGCACTGTGAAACCCCAAAAAAGCGCCTAAATGTTGTGGCAATCATAGGAACTTGTCATTTCATGAAGGCCTCCATATTTACATGTTCTATATTGAGTTCCCCTCCATTGATAACATACCACAAATACATCAAATATTGCTAAGAAAAATCACATTTCTTGAGGCTATTTATGGGAGCTAGTGCTTCTTTAGAATCTCTAACACATATTTGAGATGTGATATGTGCTTTGAGCCCTAGTAGAGATATAAACCAATATATCATCCAGCTATATTATAATATATGAATCTAAATATGTATATAATGCATCATTCATTAGTATTATAAATGTAGTTTTTGCATTGTATAAACCAAATGGAACAACTAACCATTCATATAAATCTTATCTTCTTGTAAAGGAAATATTCCAAGTGTATTCTTCCTTGATGTGTACCTAGTGGTATCCCAATTTGAGATCCACTTGGTGAAACATTTTACATGTTGTAACTAATATAGTAGAACATCAGTCCCGAGAATAGGGTATCAATTATTGAGTGTAACTTTGTTCAACGCTTTGTAGTTGATATACCTTTTCCAAATCTCATACATATTTGGTACACTAAATATACTAAGACCCACAATATAAGGTTCTTGTTTGAATCACACCCTACTCTAGTTGCTAGTGCAACTACTTTTCCACTTATTTTTCTAAAATAGACCATCTATATAGCCCAATATTTGGTAATGGGGAGTACAAAAATAACTATATTTCATGCTCCCTTCCCTCTTGGATGGTATTGATTTAGGCTCTTAGAGCACGTCTCTGTATGCTTGTTACAATTCCCCCAACCGATTTTTCTACTCTTTAGTACACCCCTCCAAGAATGTCTTTACTCTTACTGATTCACTATCAAAGAGATTTTCTCTTAATAAAGTAAAATGCATTTCTAACCACAAAATCAACTTCTTGTCTTGGTTTTCACTTACCTGTGAGATCATTGACTTGCCTTTATGCATGTTAATGATGTAGGACTTCCCATCATTGATTAAGTAGTAATGGTTGGCTCTATACATGAATATTGCATCTCTCATATAACATAGGTCGTTCCAAATACTATTCAACATATGTTAGCAAGTAATATTTCCAATTGCACTTCATAAATAAAATCAATGCTTAAAACAAATTTAATCTTACACCATTTCATTACTTTGATCTCTGAATCCTTTTATACCCATCCCAATTAATATGGGCTAGGATGATTTCAAACCTCCAATCCAATATCAGTGACTAGATCTGTTGCTATGAGAATAGCCTATGACCCAAAGTCAAACAGAGCATCTACCTTGATCTTATTAACCTAGATCTTGATATGGGAGAGTTTGTTCATGTACCTCTCTTCTTGGTGATAATGAATGCTTAGATTCACCTCCTTCTGCATTGATGTATAGATAATATTATTATCCACAAAAAATATTCTTTTGATCCAATTGCTCAAATTTGTGGCTAAAAAATTACATTTCTTTACATTTACACTATGATTCTTTGGTTTTACTTATGGGTGTAGTTTTGAACACTTTTCCTCAATGTGACCATCAATATTACCATAGTTTCAATGGCTTTCAGGATCCTTGCATTGATGTGTAGTGGTTTTCATCTTCTCATCCTCCCCCTTTTCCACTTCTTCTCCCATCCTTAGAAGCTTCTTGTTGCTCTTTCTATATGGAATTGCTTGGTTGGAATTTTTTGTGGCCTGTGTTTTCCAAATATTGTGCCTATGAACATGCCTCATCCATTATTCTTGGCTTGAAAATCATCACTTGCTTTCATAGATGACTATGTAGACCCCCCAAATACTTGAGGACTACATTTGGGGTCTATTTACCAAAAAATTTGTCTAATCCTATGATGAAAAGGAATTCCATTAAAAATTTATATTCAAGTCCCTCTTCAATTTTTCCTTATATGAAACACTTGGTTAATTTCCCACGTGTGAAAGAACTCAATATAAATATCTCTTTGCACATTGGTTCTCCACACTCTACCTCCCCGCAAACCTTGTTCCACACACTTTCTTTTTGTATTTTGTTCTTCTACATACACACTTATTCATACCATACCTATGGACATACACATATTGTCATTATTAAACATTTATTATGGATATCATGTGTTAGGAAGTCATTCCACCAATTTTAGTCTTTGGATCCCCTTTTTTCTCATTTTGAGGTCACTTAAAGCATCAATAAAGGGAATTTATCTCCAAGGAAAGGTCACTTAAAGCATCAAATTTCAAGATATGCTACCTACTAGTCCTTGTAAAGCATGATTGTGCTTAGTAAATTATGCTTATTATTTTACCTTGACCAATTAAATAACACAAGAGAAACCAATTATATTAAAAATTTTACAAAGGAATGAGGAATTAACAGTTGCTCAAGACATATTTCCCTCAGTACAAGAAACAAATGGCTACAAGAAAGAAGAGAAATCTAGTTTTAAGTGGCACGTTCAATTCACTTGCTCGCGTCGATAAAAAATTTCACTGTTTGACTGCATACAAGTGGTATTTGAACCTATCAATAGACGAGAAAATAAATAATATAATTTGGACCATGGGACTATAAAACACTACATGCCCCCCTAAGGTATTTGATTTTAATGAAATATTTTATTTATGTGTGTGGCATTTTCAACCAAAGACCAAAATTTTCAAGCTTGGACTTAAAAAGAGTCTGGTCCCCTTGACCCCAAAATAATTCAGAAGGCGATGTTGGAACCTATAAAGCTACTCAAGTTATTAGACGCTAATACTTTCTTAAACTCTAAGGCATGCAGAATGAATATTATTCATGAGTTAGTGATGCCTCTATACAAGTTCCTTCTGATATTTCTTTCTTAGATATTACAATATTTTCTGAGCCTTTCAGAGATCTTTAATGGATTTTTTCCTAAATAATGGGATGAGAAACTATTGTGAATTTCCCTAAATTTGTTCTTTACACATTGTATTATTATTTTAAAAGAGATGTTCTTTTTTGATTGGGAATAACTCATATCTACTGAGTTATCCTTTCAACTCATAATTTTATCATGATATCTTATCTAGTCTTGGCAATAATCTCATGCCATTCCTTCCATGGTTTACCCATAAGAACAATTTGAATCTAGATCAAGAACTAGTGAAATTTTTTTATTCGACGTTGTGGAAGCATAAGGCCTCATTTCATTTATTTAAACTACAATATTTTCTTTTTAAATAAGTTATCTCTCTAATAATTTGGTGAGAACTCACTCGAGTTTCAAATGAAGCACAAACATTCCTCTAGGGAAATGGCATACATGAAGAAAGAAAGGAGAAAACACTTATCTGCATCTATGTTGCTTTGTAAATTTGTATTGGGTAGGTACTTTGTTGTTGAGGTTTGCAGAGAGTAGCATCCATGTCTCATTCTATTTGAGAGAAAGAAAAAGAAGATGTTTATTTCCTTTCCCTTTCTTGTGGGAGAAGTAACTGTAAAAAACCTATCTCGCTTGGTGGAATTCTCAATCATTGAAATTTTTGAATTTAAATGCCATAGAGCCAACCCAAGGTTTTGATTTAGAAGGTATATTTTCAAGGCACATTTCTATAGTCAGATATGGAAATTAATTTACCAAAATTACTAAAGAAAGCAGAGAAAGTCACATTGTCCCACCAAAAGAAAAAGAAACACTTTCCCCTGTTGAAACATTTGTTGAAGAAAATAGTAATATGCTGGGAGGGAAAAAATGTTGTCATATTTTTCTGACTAATGCAATATATAGATAGCAAGGATTTTTAGTTGTGACTTTCCCCAGGAAATCATTGTGTAATGTGTTTATTGAATTCTTTCTCTTGTATGCTTCTTGATTTCGCGATCGTTAACCGTTTCTGTAGTTGGTAGAGTAGATTCAAGTCTATTGTTTTAGTAAATTACAATTAGAAGTTTGAATGTACAAAGAATTTCTACATGGTATCATAGCTAAAATCATAATAGAATAGAAGAATATGAGTTTGTCTTTGCAGGAGGAACTAGTTTTGCAGATCTATTCTTCAAAGCGAGCAACAGGATTAAGATGGCATTCTATGGTCTGAGGCTCGAGTATGTCGTTGAGGGTAGATCGAATTAAATTTCCTAGAAGGATCAGATGGAAGTAGTCATGGAAGATAATGGATTGAAGGAATACATTGATAACAATGTTATGAAATTAACAGTTGTTGATGCATAGAATCTGGTACAATGGAAGGAGAATGTAACAAAGGAAAGAAGTATCTTACGAGAAGGAGTTAGAGGCCATATTGTCTCGAACATCCACGGGAAGGAGACTCCATATGAAATGTGGAAGGCCTTGACAGACTTGTTTCAGAACAACAGTGACCACATGAAGCTGGCATTGAAGGAAAAGCTCTGGAAAATCAAGATGGAAAAGGATGACACAATACCAAATTACTTGAGAAAGCTCACCCAATATATAGATGAGCTTGGGAGTGTTGGCATTACAGTTTTTGAAGATGATCTGGTCATCCTAGCACTTCTAGGCCTTCCCAAGAGCCAACACAATTACCAGGATTCGGTAATGGGAGGGAGAAGGTAACAGAGTGGGAGCATTTGTGGTTCGACTTGGTGCAAGAAGAGATAAGGAGAAACACCAGAGATGGAACCTCATTCAAGCATGATGATGAGGATAATTGTGCCTTGGATGGAAATGTGAAGAAATGGAAAGTGAATAAATCCCAATCCAAAGGAGATTTTAATCGGGTGGGAAAAAATAAGTGCTTGTCGAAGATTAAATGTTTTCACTATCATGAGTTAGGACACTATACCACAAAGTGTCTTCAAAAGAAGGTCAGAAAGAATCCCTCAGGAGGAGTGGCAGGTGAAGCTCTTGCTTCACAATTCAAGTTGGATTTCACCCTCATTGCATGCATGGTGACATCAGTGATGGGTAGTGTGTGGTATCTCGATAATGGAGCCTCATTACACATGACCGGAAACAAATAATTTTTCAGTGACTTGGAAGAGAAGGACCTTCATATGCACAGCGAGATGGGAGATGATGGAAGGTACAATGTGACCGACATCGGTACTATTAATTTTCATAGGGATTTTGGTTCTCCTCTCACATTAAAATATGTCATGTATGTTTTGGGTCTGAAGAAGAATTTAGTTTCATTTTATATGTTGGAAGACTGTGGCTATGATGTGATATTTAGCAAAGGAAAGGATTTCCTTCATCACATAGCCACGAAACACGTGAAGCGGATTGGGTTTTAGGTAAAGAACCTATACAAATTGGATGTAGAAGATTGTGCTGCCTTGAGCACGAAAGTAGAGAAGGTGCAGAGTCGAGACATCGGTGAATTATGGCATAGGTGTCTTGGCCATTTGCACCATGGAGTTTTGAAGATCATGCATCATATTTCTATAGGACTTCCCAAGGGTGCACTAGAGTAGTGTGATACTTGCAAAGGGTGTACATTGGGGAAGTACACCAAATATACCTTTCATGATAAGGACAGTTGAGTGCAAGTGATCCTTGAAAGAGTCCACTCAGATATGTGTGGACCGTTCTCGACAGCTTCCATGGCCAAGAACATGTATTATGCTATATTTTCAGATGATTTCTCATGTATGTGTTGGATATTATTCAAGCAAAAGAAAGACCAGACATTCTCAAAATTTTGTGAATTTAAAGCACTTGTTGAGAAAGACATAAGTAGGAAAGTGAAGGCTCTCAGGAGCGATAACAATGGAGAATATGTGTTGAAAAATTGAATAATTTATGTACATTGGAAGGAATACGGTGGGATTTAATATAACCACATAACCCACAGCAGAATGGGGTTGTTGAAAGGAAGAAACAAATTATTGTGGGAGTTGCACGGGCGATGTTGCATGATCGAGGCTTATCATTGCACTTGTGGGTTGAAGCATGAAACACAACGGTATATGTATAGAAAAATATTCCTCATCAGATTATCAGGATGAGTACACCAGAAGAAGCTTATTTAGGTAAGAAACCATATGTGGCACACTTTAGGATATTTGGTTCATCCGTTTACTGTTATGTTTCCAAGGATGCAAGGAAAAAGCTAGAACTAATAGAAAAGTTGGGCATATTTTTGGGGTACACTGATACACCTCACAACTATCAGGTGTACCTTCCATCTCACAGAATGATAGTTGTTCGTAGAGATTTGAATTTTGATGAAGATAATTCCATATGATGTTCCCTTGAGAGGGAGCTTCAGTTGCATGAAATTGAGGAGCTTTTAGCTCCAAAGGAAGAACCTTAGGATGTTATGGAGCAGCCACAACCAAAGGAGCAAAGGGTGGAAGCACCCACTCATGCAGAGACATCCAGAGATGGAAGGAAGCGCACCAGAGAGGTTGACAGATTGATGCATGATGTTAGAGAGAATGTGGGAGCACCCACATCACAACACATGCACAGGAGGTCACCAGATAGGTACACTGACTACATGGCTCTGATGAGCGAGAGTGTAGAGATTGAGCCATCCTCATTCGAGGAAGTAGTGTAGACCAATATGGGTTGATTCCATGGTAGAGGAATATGATTCCATTATCAGGAAAAGAATTTGGGAAGTTGTACCAAGGCCAGAGGACAAGTCAGTGGTAGGTTCTAGGTGGATCTACAAGGTGAAGCAAGAAACATATGGGAGTGTCGAAAAACACAAGGCAAAATGGGTGTCCAAGGGGTTCTCTCAAGTGGAGGGAATTGATTACGAGGATACGTTTACTCTAGTATCAAGGTAATGTTCAATCAAATCTATTCAAGCACTTTCATCGTAGATGGGATGGAAGATACATCATACAAATGGATATGAAGACAACTTTCCTCAACATGGTAATTGAGGAAGTGGTGTACATAGAGCTGTAGGAAGGATTTGAGACCTACAACAGAGAGTCGCATGTGTGCAGACTCAAGTGAGCGTTGTATGGATTGAAACAAGCACCCCATGCTTGGTACACCATGATCAAAAACTGTTTCTTCAGGTTGGGTTTCACCAAAAGTGAAGCATATGCAAACCTTTACCATATTGTGGTTGAAGGTAAATTATTGATTATAGTATTATATGTCGATGATTTAATTGTAACAGGTTATGAGAAGATGATAAAATATTTAAAATAGGATTTGTAAAGAGAATTTGAGATGAAATACATGGGGCTCATGCATCATTTCCTTGGTTTGGAAATTTGGCAAGGAGATGGGAAATGTTTGTCTCTCAGGGAAAGTATGCCAACGAGATACTAAAGAAGTTTCACATGGAGAGCATCAAACCCATGGAGACTCCTCTAATAGGAAATTGGAGGAAGGAAGATGCTGCTTCAGGAAAAGTGGTAGAGGCTACCATTTACAAGAAGCTTTTGGGTTCACTTATGTACTTGCTGAACACACGACTGGACATGTGCTTTGCAGCTAACCATCTTGGTCAAGAAATGCTTAACCAAACAAACTCTATTGGAAGGCATCTAAACATGTGTTGAGATACCTCAAAGGCACCACTCAGTTTGGTCTTTGGTACACACAGGCAGAGGGATTGAAGCTGCAAGACTTCACAGGTACAGATTGGGCATGGAGTCCATCATACAGGAAGAGCACATCAGGAGGAATCTTCAACATCGGGTCAGCAACAGTTTCCTAGTACAACAGGAAGCAGAAGTTAGTTGCACTAATTTGAGCAGAAGCAAAGTACATGGATGCTAGTCAAGAAGCTTGTGAGGATATCTAGATGAGGAAGATCCTTGTTGGATTATTTTGTTAGCAGATGGATCCTATAGTGATTTATTGTGACAATCCGAGTTGTATCAAACTCTATGAGAATCTAGTTTTTCATGATCAGTCCAAGCATATCGACATTTGGTACCACCATCTACAATATTGTGTTCAGAGGTGGATCATGATGCTAGAGTACATTTCTACAAAGGAACGAGATGTGAATATCTTAACTAAGGCATTTCCAAAGGAAAATTTGATTTCCATAGAAGTAGCATTGGGGTATCTAATAATCCCTTTCTTACTAAGAGGGAGTGTTGAAAATGGCACCAAGAAAGACTCTAATTTAATTTTACTTTGAATTAAATTAGAAGAAAATTTTAATTCCACATCACATGACAACTTGTAATAGTTAACTAAGTTAGTTTGACTTAGTTGGTAATTCAGTTAATTCGAGTTGAGGGTCTAACTTGAGTCATAGGAGCCCTAGTTAAGTTTATTTTGAGTTGTAATTAATTAATTTAGTTTAACTGAGTTAAAATCAATTAAATTAGTTCTAACTATTGGAGGAAATAGTAGGAGGTATAGCAGTGGAGAGCAGCTTCAATGTTCAACCAGTTAACTGATAAATCAACCATAAATAAATCATGCATGTGTGATCTATGAGTTACCCAGTTGAGATTGGAGTTTAAAAGCAGTGTACTATGAGTTGTATAATTATCCAAATTGTACAGGTGGCGCATGCAGTCAGAGGAAGGACTATGAGGTATTGTGTATTTTTGGATATTTGGAAATTTGGAAAGGAGATGGGGAAATGTTTTTTTCTCAGGGAAAGTATGACAATGAGATACTAAAGAAGTTTCACATGGAGGGCAGTAAACCCATGGACACTCCTCTAACAGAAAATTGGAGGAAGGAAGATGCTACTTCAGGCAAAGTGGTAGAGGCTACCATTTACAGGAAACTTTTGGATTCACTTATGTACTTGTTGAACATACGACCAGACATGTGTTTTGCAGTTAACGAGCTTAGTCAAGAAATGTTTAACCAACCAAACTCTATTGGAAAGCATCTAAACATATGTTGAGATACCTCAAGGGGACCACTCAGTTTGGTCTTGGTACACACAGGCAGAGGGAGTGAAGTTGCAAGACTTCACAGATGTAGATTGGGCAGGGATTCCATCATACAGGAAGAGCACATTAAGAGGAATCTTCAACATCGGGTTAGCAACAGTTTCCTGGTACAACAGGAAGTAGAGATCAATTTCACTCAATTCAGCAAAAGCAAAGTACATGGATGCTAGTCAAGAAGCTTGTAAGGCTATCTTGATGAGTAAGATCCTTGTTGGATTATTTTGTCAGCATATGGATCATACAATGATTTATTGTGACAATCAGAATTGTATCAATCTCTATGAGAATCTAATTTTTCATGATCAGTCCAAGCATGTTGACATTTGGTACCACCATCTACAAGATTGTGTGCAAAGGTGGATCATGACGCTAGAGTACATTCCTACAAAGGAATGGGATGTGGATATCTTAACTAAGGCATTTTCCAGAGGAAAATTCAAGTTCCATAGAAGCAACATTGGGGTATCTAATAATCCCTTTCTTGCTAAGAGGGAGTGTTAAAAATGGAACCAAGGAAGACTTTAATTTAATTTTACCTTGAATTAAATTAGAAGAAAATTCAAGTAAAGTTCAGCTAATTCGAGTTGAGGGTCTAACTTGAGTCATGTAGAGTGGCTCCTACTTTATAGGAGCCCTAATTGAGTTTATTTTGAGTTGTAATTAATTAATTCAATTTAATTGAGTTAAAGTTAGTTAAACTAGTTCCAATTGTTGGAGGAACTAGCAGGAGCTCTAGCAGTGCAGATCAACTTCAGTGTTCAACTAGTTAATTGATGAATCAACCATAAATAACTCATGCATGTGTGATCTACGAGTTACCCAGTTGAGATTGAAGTTCAAGGGCGGTGTACTATCAGTTGTATAATTATCCAAATTGTACAAGTGCAGTCAGAGGAAGGCCTATGAGGTATTGTGTATTTGTGGATGAGGAGTTTCCCTAATTAATAGGGTTTAATTACCAAGGAAACAACGCAAGGAAATAGGGACTTGGGCAAGCAGAAATTTGGATAAGTTTTCGCCAAGGCTTGTTTAGGAAGCAGTGAGACAGATAGAGATAGTGCAAATATTTCTCGAGCTTGAGAAAAGCATTGTATTTTTCTCATATTTTTATGACTAATGCAATATACAGATAACAAGGATTTTTATTTTTGTCTTTCCCTAGGAAATCATTGTGTAATGTGTTGATTGAAAACTTTCTCTTGTATGCTTCGTGATTTCACAATCGTTAATTCTTTTCGTAGTTGGTAGAGTAGATTTAAGTCTATTTTTTTAGAAAATTACAATTAGCAGTTTGAATCTACAAGGAATTTCTACATTGCATGCATATTTGTATCTCTTCACCTTCATTTTCTCCTATTTCCCTTTATTTCCTTAATTAAATGTCATTTATTGTCTCTTTTCCTTTGCCAATGTCGTTGCCAATTTCCATAAACATTAATAAACCATAAGTGACGTCCACTATAATGTTTTCCCATCATTCAAATTCAAATACATGTCCCATAACTTTGATTTTTATTTTATTTACATGGAAAATCAACCAGAGGTTGTTACAAATGGTAAGGTGTTTCTCTTGTGAGTATCCTAAGGTATTGATCTTATGAGTGTTATAGTGTCCCTATTCTTTCTAAAAGGGCTAAACAATTATATTTTCATTCCTTAGGATTTAGGCGAAACCGAAACAGAGGAACACACCCTGTAGGTAATTATTTTTACAATAATCTAAACGTTAAGATTACATGAACCTTGGGGATTTCATCACCAATTTGCAAACTATCACCCAATCAAATGATAATGGTGATACATCAATTAAGAAGGGATTTTTTTTAAGATCCCTACTTAAAATTCATGGACAAAATGACAGTTGCAATCTGCTAGGAGAAACCGTAGCAGGAAAATCCATGTATATGCAAATCTCTCATTGATGATGGATGGTAGGTGCATGCAATGTGTTTCAATGTTGCTAGCTGGACTGTAACTTGAACATCGCAAACATATGTCCTATAAGACTGTGAAATAGATATTAACAAAGTATTTTGATGTAAGTTGATATGGAGTGTATCATACAAACAACTAACTGCAAATACACTTGCATTTGTATTTTTACCGATTGGGTTGCTTTTCAAGAATTGAGAAGACGAAGCCACAACTAGACTAAGTGCCACTTTGCTCACCATGAGTCCAATACTTCCTAGCAACAGCCAATGGTGGAGCTTATGACTTCACAATAGAGTTTGAGGTTGAAGGATTCCTCTGTACCTTCATGGCTACAATTGCAATCTCAAATGGTCAATCGGGGCGCTAGGCATGGATCTCCAAACGTTTCGAGCCTGCAACAGTGTGTTGTTCAAAGCCTTCCCTGTGCACCAACTCACTCAGAAAATGATGATGATGGGGGTGATTGGTTTGAAGAGCTAGTTCAGAGGGTTGAATCTGGTAAAGAGTTGAGGGCAAAGATATATGCAAGGCTTACAAAGAAAATCTCAAGCAGAAGTCTTCTTCATTATGATTCTTCAACACAGTTGCGAGATGTCTGTTGGGTGAATACATCATCCAAATCTCTGATGTTGGTTGGGTGAATATGTCATCCAAATCTCTACAGTGGAGGACGATAGATCTCTATAATGTCTATGAAAAAAACACACAATAAAAATACCTATCGACATAAATATTAGCAATATTTTGTATTTTTAGCCTATTATCAATTTTGTTTACTTTAAGAATTTAAATATAATTAATAAGACAAAGTTCAAATTAATTTTTATATAATTATTAAATTTAAACTTAATTTCAATTATTGATTTATATACTAATCTAAATATAATTATTTTATCATTTATTATTAAATCATAATTTTATAAATTATAAAAATAATTTTATCATTATTAAATGTTAATTCATATAAAATAATAATATAGTTTTTAACACTTAAAAAAATACATTCTCTCTTATAAATTGATAAAACAAAGTACTCGCTCAATGCAAAAGTGCTAAATGAAACAAAGCAAATGGATTTATTCACTTGAATGGTCCAAAATATACACGGTGTGAATCCAAATATGAATAGGACAAAATTTCCTTAATTCGTGGCCAAGCCAAAAGAAATAGTATTCCCTACACCATAGAGACGGCCAAACTCAAGTGCATTGAAATCTTAAATCATACTCCAATCATAGAATATTTCCACTCTCACATAGCTAACATTTGCCAGCTGCATTTTCTTCACATAAAAGATAATACAATGAAATTTTAATATATATTAAATGATACAATATTCTTGTAGCATGGATGGGTGTGTGAAGCTATCAAACAAATTATTTTTTTATTGCAAAGAAGATTCCCCTCTCTCATTCCACTTATTCTGCCCACCTAGGGGACAATGGACATTACACATCGATACCTTTGGGAATATACACTGTATCATATCAAATCTTATCATAAATGAGTATGACCTGTGGGATTGTGATACATAATATAATAAAATAATCTGGGTTAGTGTTTTTGTTTGTATTCATGCTATTTATTTTAATTAATAATTATTATATTAATAATATTGAAATTATGTTTATGGTATTGAATGGATGGTGATAAGTGAATCGTTAATGTATTTTTAGATATTAAATTATTATTTCAATTTCCCACTTTATTCTAAATATTACTTTTATCATATGACTTCATCATTACTGAATTTAAAAAGAAACATTTATATTATAAGTTATACAAACTTTATTATTTTTATCATATAACTTCAGCATTACTAATTTTTCAAAAAAAACATTTACATTATAAGTTATATAAACTTTATTCATGTATTATTTTTATCATATAACTTCACCATTACTAAGTTTATATAAAAAAAAAGATTATAAACTATTAAAAAAATTATATAAATTGAAAATTTTCATAATATTAATATTAATATTATAATAAAATATTAAATTTATTACTATATATTCATTAAAAATAGTTATCAATAAATAAGTTATAAAAAATATAATATAAATTATAAAAGTATTTATAATAAAAATAATTTTATGAATATTTAACAATAATTACACACATTTTAAGTTAATAAGATTGAAAGTAAAATATAATAGAAGTATCACTAAATAAAATCTTATAATTTATTTAAGAAAAACAAAATATGACGAGGATAATAAAATAAGATGCATTCTTAATTAACTAACAAAATATGAAATCATTTTAAGGTATATTAAAATTATAAGCAAAATTGCATAAATTACTTCAAAAGTTTTCTAACATTTTTGTTTGTTTTTTTGTAAATTCGTTAAAAGTTTTTTATTGATAACCAAAAAAACGCTTTTACAATTTATCAACAAGTGCAATTCCAAATTGCATTTAACATACCATAAGTCTCTCTCTTAATTAATTTATGCACCTATAAAGCAACCATAGAGATAGATAGCATTGAGGCTTACTCTTGAAGAGTAGACATTCAAAAAGAAAACTATAACCTACTAACAACATATACCTTTCTTAACAAAGTAACTGTAAACTAAAAGATGATATAGAAACAAAACTAACAAAATGAAAATGTTCATATCCAAAATTACAAAGAAAGCCATATTCTTGGACCATTGTAGAGAAAAGCAAAGTGAAAGACTACCTGTAAAAACTATTATAGCCCCATTAGTCCAAGGTTAACACTTGAGAGGATGGAAATGGAATCGCTTAAGGAGTGGCATGAGGTGGTGCATTAATGACCTCTGGTTTCTCTTGTTACTCATTAGATTCAGTATCAAAATTAGAGACTATGTAAAATTCAATGTTGGACAATCTAGCTACAATGTCATCTAAGTTGTATATGATGTCTCTAAGGATACCAATAAGGAATAGTCTAAAAAAACCCACAGAATACCCTAGAAATTCCAATAAGATTATGAAAAAATCAAACAAAAGTTTTTGAAAATCTGGGTTACAGTCCTTAAACTTTAGTATTTTGGGTGCCCTAAGGGTTTTTGATAGTGCTAAATCCATTTCCACCATCAAAAATGCAATTCAAACACTCCAACTACCTGATTTTTTGAAAAAAAAAAAATACTGGAATCCGGCAAAAAACTGCTATTCGGGCTATTCTATTGCATCCATAAACAACTCCTACAGTTAATTTCTTCTTGTCCCGCAAAATTTTTATAATTGTCAATATGTTTATCTCTTATTACTATATTGAGAAAGGTTTCCATTTGCCTATGGTAAGTGATAAAGTGGAGGAAGTGGACCTGTCTCCAACATGTGGAGTTGCCACGCTTCCATCATCTTCCTCCAAGTGTAACCCCATGCATCACATTCAAGGTCTGGCAAATGTTTGGCCATCCATGGAACAGGCATGTGTATCATTACTTCGCTTTGCCCGGAGAAGGGTGTCGACGGTGTTGTTTACGATAATCATGGAAAAAGTGGTTGGTTTTGGTTGTTGTCATAGGTCATCGAAGATTTGGGTTCGTCGTCAAAGGTCACCCTCGTTGGGAAAAAAATTCCTAACACTTAAACAAATCACTATTTATAACCTAATTTTCCATTAGTTTAAGAGTATTAAAAAAATAAATGAACCAAAACAATGGTTATATTCAAGAAAGACTAAGATGAAATTACTATGGTATTTAATAAATACTTTACTTATAAAAAAATATCAAGCTATTTGGTTTTGATTAAAGCTATAAGAAAAATTGTACAAAAGGCCAGGAACATTATATATAGGAACATTTTCCATAGGGATATTAAAAAACGCAATGGTTATGGTCCAGCAAGACTAAGATAAACAACATATCATCTTCAAGAAAGAGTTCTAAAAAAAATTAAATTGTTTGGTTTTTAATTTATTTTAAGAATTATAGAAAATAATAGAATTTTAGTTACATAAGGAATATATTTGAAGGCATTAGTCTTTTGAGGGCTTTCTCTAGTCCATAATCCAAAATAACATCTTTCTATACATATCTATATGGAAGATATTTAATTTGGTATGTTTTATTGTATTAAAATATTATTATTGATAAAATAACTTATTAAGCAATAATTTTCTTGGTGATTTCTATTTTTTAAACGAAATGAATAGAATTAACATTTACAGCAAAGAAAATTTCTTCAAAGTTAACATGTCTAAAAATTATACAATTTTGAACAAACATCAAGTCAAAACTTTAAACACCATCCCCACATGCCTACATGGAAGGTACTTAAATTTCTTACTTATGGATTAACATCTTCAACTATAGTCAACTTCCTAGGGACAAGGAAATTTAAGGTGGTTGTGTATTTGCTAGCATTCTACACTAGAACATACTATGATGAGAATTAATAATCTCTCACAGTGCTACACACCACCACACTATAACTAGTCATAAAACTAAAGAGATCATAAGGAGAAAGGGAGGATGCTAATGCATCGACCTATATCCAAAAGCCTAATTAAAGGTTGGTACTATTGGTTCATATTTTTCATATGAAGAGTTTGAAGGTTGATTTTGAGATAAAACATACTCACATACACATTATTAGGAAGTAGGATAGTGATTTCGATGATTTTATACATTTTACCAATATTAGTCCTTAGTTGTTGTCCATCAATGACATATATAAATAATAAAAATATTGCACATATTACTCAGAAGCACTCCTTTCTCTAGAGTGTTCTTATTATCATTTTAACAAGCCCATAAACTATTAATTCTAGTGTTTCTTAATAATCTTGTGAAATTTATGCATTAGTTACTACTAGAATTGAACAATGAGTAAAGTTAAAGAGTAATGTGCATCACAAGGAAGAGACAAAGAGGAAAAAAACAATAAATAACTAGCAAAATCACACTTGTATTACTTATATCTGTCAAAAACCAACTAACATCCTGGAGTCGAGTGTGTGTGTGTGTATATATATATATTTAGACTATTTTAACTGTCTCAACCGACTTATCATAACCAACTTGGTCGGCTGACTTGATAAAGGAGTTGAAAGAATACAATACATCTTTAGTATATCGACTCAAAGATTCCCCTCTCTCATTCTACTTATTTTGCCCACTTAGGGGACAATGGACATTACACATCAATATCTTTGAGAATATACACTATATCATATCAAATCTTATCATAAATGAGTATGACTTGTGGGACTGTGATACATCATATAATAAAATAATCTGGCATTGTGTTTTTGTTTGTTTTTTTTGTTTGTACTCATGTTATTTATTTTAATTAATAATTATACTATTATTATTATTATTATGTTTATGGTATTGAATAGATGGTGATAGGTCTGTTGTTAATGCATTTTTAGATATTAAGTTATTATTTCAATTCCTCACTTTATTCAAGTATTATTTTTACCATATAACTTTATCATCACTGAATTAAAAAAAAAACATTTACATTATAAGTTATACAAACTTTAGTATTTTCACCATATAACTTCATCATTACTGAATTTCTAAAAAAACATTTACATTATAAGTTATACAAACTTTATTCAAATATTATTTTTACCATATAACTTCACCATTACAGAATTTCTTAAAAAATAACTAGCTTATAAGCTATAAAAAAAAGTGTATAAATTGAAAATGTTCATAATATTAATATTATTTAATATTAAATTTATTACCATACATTCATTAAAAAATAGTTATAAATAAATAAGTTATAAAAAATATATTATCAAAAACAATAATTATACATATTTTAAGTTAATAAGATTGAAAGTAAAATATAATAGAAATATCACTAAATAAAATCTTATAATTTATTTAAGAAAAAAAAAATATTTTAAGTGAATAAACCAATAATTAGAATGAACACAAATACATATATTATTAAACAAAATATGACGAGGATAATAAAATAAGATGCATTCTTAATTAACCAACATAATATGAAATAATTTCAAGGTATATTAAAGTTATAAGCAAAATTGCATAAACTACTTTAAAAGTTTCTTAACATTTTAGTTTGCTTTTTTTAAATTCGTTAAAAGTTTTCTATTGATAACCAAAAAAACGTTTTTACAACTTATCAACAAGTGCAATTCAAAATTGCATTCAACATACCATAAGTCCCTCTCTTAATTAATTTATGCACCTATAAACCAACCAGAGGGATAAATAACATTGAGGCTTACTCTTGAAGAGTAGACATTCAAAAAGAAAACTATAACCTATTAACAAACATATACCTTCCTTAACAAAGTAATTGTAAACTAAAAGATGATATCGAAACAAAACTAACAAAATGAGAATGTTCATATCCAAAATTACAAAGAAAACCATATTCCCGAACTAGTGTAGAGAAAAGAAAAGTGAAAGATTGCTTGTAAAAACTATTATAGCCACCTTAGTCCAAGGTTATCACTTGAGAGAATGGAAATGAAATCTCTTGAGGAGTGGCGTGAGGTGGTGCATTGATGACCCTTGGTATCTCTTGTTACTCATTAGATTCAGTATCAAAATTAGAGACTTTGTAGCATTCAATGCTGGACAATCTAGCTACAATGTCATCTAGGTTGTATATGATGTCTCTAAGGATAATTTTAAGTCGTAGTCTAAAAAACCTAGAGAATAACCTAGAAATTCCAATAAGATTATGAAACATTTCGACAAAGATTTTTGAAAATCTGGGTTATAATCGTTAAACTTCAGTATTTTGGGTGCCCTAAGGGTTTTTGATGGTGCTGAATCCATTTCCACCATCAAAAATGTAATTCAAACACTCCAACTACCTGATTTTTTGAATAATACAAAAAATTACCGAAATCCAACAAAAAACTGTCGTCCTAGCTATTCTGTTGCATCCGTAAACAAAAGTTAATTTCTTCTTGTCCCACAAAATTTTTATAATTGTCAATATATTTATTTCTTATTACCATATTGAGTAAGGTTTCCATTTACCTATGGTGAGTGATAAAGTGGAGGAAGTGGACCTGTCTCCTACATGTGGATTTGCCACACTTCCATCGTCTTCCTCCAAGTGTAACCCCAAGCATCGCGTTCGATCCATGGAATGGGCATGTGTATGATTACTTCACTTTGCCCGGAGAAGGTTGTTGATGGGGTTGTTTACCAGAATCATAGAAAATATAGTTGGTTTAGATTGTTGTCGTAGGTCATCAAAGTATTGGGTTCGTCGTTGGAGGTCTCCCCCATCGAAAGAAAAAAATAAAAAATCAATAAATAAATTTCCTAACACTTCAAAAAATCATTATTTATAACATAATTTTCCATTAATTTAGGAGTATTAAAAATATATGAACCAAAACCATGGTTATGTTCAAGAAAGACTAAGATGAAATTACTATGGTCTTTAAGAAATACTTTACTTATAAAAAAATATCAAGCTATTTGGTTTTGATTAAAGTTATAAGCAAAATTGTATAAAAAGCTAGGAACACTATATATATAGGAACATTTTCCATTAACTTAGGGATATTAGAAAAGACCATGGTTATGGTCAAGAAAGACTAATATAAACAAAATATCATCTTCAAGAAATATTTATAAAAAAGATTAAACTATTTGGTTTTGAATTGATTTCAAGAATTATAGAAGATAATAGAATTTTAGTTATATAATGAATACATTTTATGGCATTAGTCTTATGAGGGCTTCCTCTTGCCCATAATCCCAAATAGTGTGTTTCTATACACATCTATATGGAAGATATTTAACTTGGTACATTTTATTGTATCAAAACATTATTACAAATTAAATAACTTATTAAGAAATAATTTTCTTGGTGATTTCTATTTTTAAATGAAATGAGTATAATAAACATTTACAGCAAGGAAAAATTATTCAAAGTTAACATGTCTAAAACTACACAAATTTGAACAAACATCAAGTCAAAACTTTAAACATAATCCCCACATGCCTACATGGAAGGTACTTAAATTTCCTATTTATGGATCAACATCTTCAACTATAATCAAATTCCTAGGGGTAAGGAAATTTAAAGTGGTTGAGTATTTCCTAGCATTCTACACTAGAGCATACTATGATGAGAATTAATAATCTCTCACAGTCCTTTACACCACCACACTATAATTAGTCATAAAACTCAAGTGATCACAAGGAGAAAGGGAGGATGCAAATGCATCAATGTTAGGACCAATACCTGAAAGCCTAATTAAAGGTTGGTACTTTTGGTTCATATTTTTCATATGAAGAGGTTGAAGGTTTATTTTGAGATAAAACATACTCACATACACATTATTAAGAAGTAGGATAGTGATTTCAATGATTTTATACATTTCACCAATATTAGTCCTTATTTGTTGTCCATCAATGACATATATCAATAATAATAAAATTGCACATATTACGCAGAAGAACTCCTTTCTCTAGAGTGTTCCTATTCTCATTTTAACAAGACCATATACTATTAATTCTAATGTTTCTTAATGATCTTTTGAAATGTATGCATTAGTTACGAGTATAATTTAACAACAAGTAAACTTAAAGAGTAATGTGCATCACATGGAAGAGACAAAGAGGTAAAAAAGAAGTAAAGAACTAGCAAAATCACACTTGTATTAGCTATATCTCTCAAAAACCAACTAACATTATGGAGTCGAGTGTGTGATATATATATATATAGTTACAATAGTTTAATTGTCTCAATTGACATATCTTAACCAACTTGGTTGGCTGACTTGGTAGAGGAGCTGACATAATATAATGCATCTTTAGTATATCGACTCAATTAGGCTAATCGACTTAGTCGAGTAACCCCTCCAACATCTTCCCCACCTCTTTGTCTTGAAGAAGGGGGGGAGACTTGGAGATATACAAAATTTGAGAAAAATAAAATAAAAAAGAAATAGAAGACAATGAGAGAATGTTGGTTGGATCTCTGTTGGATGTTCATTTTTGAGTGACTAGTGATGGATAGGGTTGTGCCTGAGTGTCCTTTTGAGCTAGTTGTAAAACCAATTCTACATTTTGGTTCATCATCATTTTGCATATTTCACCATGAGGGCTCAACATATGGATACCTTAGCTCCCTATCCAAAATAATCAAGTACTTGGTAGAAATGAAATCCATTGAGGTGCAAGCATAAAATTCAATGAAATATTGGTCAACATTTGACCAACTCTTCAAAACACTTTCACTTGTGATTCACAAGGAAACATTCGATGAAATTCCAACCCCACCACCTTCAGCACATATGACTCCATCACAAATCAAATATAAATTATTTGCACCATGTCAGAATGCATGCCATCAACTCAACTAGCATGATCAGTTACTTGAAATATTGAGCTTAAATGCATTGTCTCCCACAACCTTGATAATGATGTAAGGCCCATATCAGAGTGGTTTGAGCTTCCGATGAGCTCCAGTTAGGAGTTATTTCTACAAATGCAACCAAACTTGGTTGCCCACCTGGAATTTGTGCGGCACCCGATGTTGATCATGTTGTTGCTTGAACCTGGCATTGGATTTATCCAAGATTTCGTGGACCTACTGGATGCGTTCAATAAAATTGGTTGCTTTATCAAACTACGATAGTACATGTGTGGATTCTGTCTATGTGGTCGCATGAATTATGGCAACATTAGGTAGCAATGCACTTAGGGTCAGATCAATGGAGTGCTTGACATGACAATGTAGAGTAACCTTTGTGGGTGAGGAGAAAATGTCCTTGTAATCCTCCACGAATTTTTCAATCTGTTGTTGTCGTATAAGGGAGCCCTATTTGGAGGTTGTGGCCACAATATTCTTCTTTCCATGTGGGAGAATTGTAATGAAAATGAATTTCCTAGTTTGGGAAAGAGATGGCGGGAGGCGGCACTAACTTTGGTATCTTGTACAACTTATTTCCCAAAGTAATCATAACAGCATGAGGCCTAGAATCACACACAACATGTCACTTCCACAAGTATGGTTGGCCTAATAATAAATCAGACACGTCAATAGGACCAACATCGCACAATACCTCTTCTGTGAATGGCTTGATGTTGTACAGAAGGCGGCACTACTGGCGGACGTGGAGATCTCTTCCTTAGTGAAGCCACCCAATTGTATATGGCTACGGGTGTGTTGTGGTTAGTAGGCTGAGCTGCTTCATGACCTCTGGTGAAATGAGGTTCTTTTGGCTTCCGCTATCGATAAGGAATTATAGTGGAGAACCCTTCACCCATATTTGGGAATGGAAGAGGCACTCCCCCTCCTCTGGATCTTCGGGTTCCTCCTTTTTTATCTTAGTGGTGGCAATGGTGACATTGGGTTCTGCATCGATGATTTGCTTATAATTTTCATTCCCCTTGTCCAGTTCTGACTTAGTATCAGAACATGCATCTGATTCATATGACTTCAGTTCGGCCACCAGCGATTGTTTGGTCTGACACTCACTTTTGTTGTGAGTGGGGCTGTTATGAAATTCACACCACTTTCTCATGTCCTTTTTTGGCTTTGTGGTGTTATTTTTAATTTCCCCGCTTTGGATTTTCCCCTTGTTTTATGGTTCAGGGGTGCCTTTCCTTGGCTTTAGATTCGCAGATCCAAAGTCTCGCTTCTTCTGCTTAAATTTATACTCGATATTGGTGGCATATCGACATGCTGTGCTAAGCAAGGTAGTGTCAAGGAAATCCATTTCCTCCTGAATGTATCGATGCAAACAATTGCGGTACTTGAGCACCAAATGTCTCTCTGAATATTTAATACCCAACTTTGTGCACAAGGTATGGAAAAAATTCGTCAGCTCGTGCACATATTGATCCCTTTGCTTCCGCAACATGGTCCATTAGATGTACTTTTCCTCATAGCTCCCCATGGGGTGATATCGTTCCTTGATGCTGTCTCAGAATGAATTCCAAGTGGGTGTGGCTGAGAACAGAGAGGGTTCCCTCCCATCCTTTTGCTCATAGTAGGTTTCCCACTAGTCTTTGATATGGGGGGCGTCTTTGAGGAGTGAAAAAGTAATGTTTCCTCGGTCAGAGAAATCATGGACCGATAAATACCCTTCCAGCAAATTCAACCATCCATCTACGGTGTTTGCATCTATCTAGCCTTCAAATATAGGAATTTCAAAGTTTACATATACCTTTAAGGGAGTGGTGCCTCCAAAGTGGATGTTGGATTCATTTTTTATTGTTATAGTATGTTCTACTTGTATCTCTCCCAATCGACTTCAACAACAATGTCAAACAAGTTATTTATGGTCTTCGTAAATATATGAGGTAAGTAGTTTTGATTTATACGCAAAATATCACTACAATTTGTTGTTGTACTTAATGACATGATGTGTTAATTTACTTGTAATGTAATATATATTATGTTTCGCTGAAATAACCTTGCGTAATCCATCAAGATGAAATAAAGTATTGGAAGAGAGAAATTCATCGGCTAATGTGTGAAATTAAAAAGTATCTACCTCCAACATTTTTCAATGCACAAGAACACTACTTGATACACCAAGTTGAGGAGATTTAAATGTGTGGACCAACACACACAAGGTCAATGTGGATGGTGGAGAGGCACTTGAAATCCTTGAAGGCTTTGGTTAGACAAAGAGCACGTTTTGAGGGTTATATGGTGGAGGGATATGTGGTATATGAATCCATGGTGTATATTAGTCATTATCTTCCTATATTAAAAACACTAACTATGGATGTTGTAGATTGCATTCGGGATGTTAACTCCATCAAAAAATTGAAGGGGAACACCTGTTGGGAAAAGGTAGAATGAAGAAAGTGAGAGGTAAAAGATTTATTATATATAATACATATAATGTTTCATTTTTTACATCACAT
This sequence comes from Pinus albicaulis, assembly GCA_034641835.2. Classification (NCBI taxonomy): domain Eukaryota; kingdom Viridiplantae; phylum Streptophyta; class Pinopsida; order Pinales; family Pinaceae; genus Pinus; species Pinus albicaulis. The sequence goes on from CM076575.1 coordinate 118,896,715, forward strand.
ATATGATCATATTCATTTAAGTCTTATTCTTTCTTCATTTATTAATTAATATAATTTACCATGGTTATAAGTTATATTTAATATTGGTGAATTATTGTTTTTTTTTTATTTAGGTACTCAAGATTATGAGGCACCACTTTTATACATTGCAAACAATCTCAAGTGTGCTAGTGTCAGTATTTGCATTCTTCCACCAATGATGAAAATTAACTCTTTCATGTCATGTTAGGGGTCCCATTCAGAATTTTTTTATCATTCCACTAGGTCATGCCAAAAATTTGGTCACTTGGTGCAAATTTTAATCAAAGTTCACACTTTTCAAAAAATGTCATCTCATTACTTGCTGGCTCACTTTATCACATGTTAAGTGTCCATTATTTATGAGTCTTTATCATTTTTTTAGTCAAATCATCATGAATCCATTCAGTCAGTGTGCCCATTAGGTCTTAGGGTTTTCAAGGTCCTATAAAACATCATTTCCATTGCATAAAACACCAACAAGACTAAGAGTGATCAATAAATTCACTTTACTATGTAAAGTTGAAATGTAATATTTAGTTTTTATTCCATTATGTAATTTTCATTTAATCGTGTAATTTTATGTTTTCTCAATATGTAATAAGTTCATGGTTCCAACATAGTTGTCAACTCAAAGGTTTCATGTGCTAATAAAGCTCAGAAAATTTAAAGTCTAAAGTGTTGTCAATCCATCAAATGATCAATCTCCTGGGTGAAATCTGGCAATACCAACATCGGACAACTGCTCATCACCTCCTTGAGCCTATCAAAGGCCCTGTACACAGTGTTTGTCCAACCAAAGGCTCTCTTCTTGGTTAGTGTTGAGCCTCATGATTACCCTCTTCTTTACAGTTTTTCTCATGACATTTCACCACTTTTCCATCAATTCATAAACCCTAATCAATAAGAATGCCAAGGTTTTGTCTCAAGGATACATTTAAATGATTGTCATATTGTATTTTCATGATTTTGCTATTTTTATAAGTTTTTGTAAATTAGCTACAGAATGTAGCCTGTTCTACTGCTGAATGAGCGTTCCGTAGCTACTCTTACAGTTCACTACCTTCTAGGTGTCAGATGAGGAAGCAAGCTACGTGGGTTTTTCTAGAATCCTTCCATCATGGATTCTATCCTACTCATTTGATCCAATTCGATATATGGAGGTGCCTAAACCTACGGTCAAAGTTACAAGTCAAATAACGTTACCTACAGCAATAGGACTCCTGATTTTCTCTTCAAGGAAAATCATGAGTCCAATAGTCCTATTTTGATTGTAATTCAAGACAAACACCTGTATATAACTTAGATCGCAATTAGTTATGTATTTCCTCTTTAAATAGTGATTCCATGGAACCGAAGTTAAGTTAAGTTTTTAGTACAATTCAGATTTGCAAGTAAAAACTCAGTTTCAATAAAGAAGTTCAATTATCAGATGTTGGTTTGATTACACTTTTGACGAACTAAGGAGTCAACCAACTTGGTAGCAGAGGGCCCCTGTTACTAAAGGAGGTTTTTATTATGCTTTTTAGTTAGATTTCTTTTATTCTATTCAGTCATTTCTGTTTATGCTTCATTTCCAGTTTTTAAGTTTAATGATAGATTGCAATTGTGAAGACTTGTCTTCCAAAACGTTTCAAGAAGATAAAAGTTATGTTTTCCAATTGAGATAAAGATTGAAGTGCTGGAAATCATGGTTGTTTAGTTTACTATTCTGCCTTTCCATTTCCATAGAGTAGAATTGACAGCTGCTATAACAAATCAATATTCATAAAATCATTTCCAACACACCAAATCTATATTAATGGTTACATGTCTTCATGTGTGTAGTAGTTGAATTTATTTTCTGTCATTTGCTTACTAATAACTAGGGGCCTAGTTGATTTATCCAAAGAAACCTCCAGAGGCTAATAGATTCACATTTGAGTGATACTGATAAGTCAGTTATACATCTAGTTAAATTTTAATTAGTTCTTGCATGTTTTTACTCTCAAGACCCTCATTTGATTGCAGCAATAATCTTTCCAAAAACCACTCCACAAAGGAACCTATCTGAACATATTGAGAAAGGATGGCTGAATGATTAAATGTAATGCAACTTCTGGGTTATTTACAGAGTTTTCTTAGTTCTTTAAAACATATGTAAATAGCTTGGTAAGTTATTTCTTCAAAGAAGGTCACCCTTTACAAGTTGGATAATTGAACTAAGTTAAACACGTATTAGATGTTGTTATTTGCATTCTTTGTCTTATGTTTTATAGCCTTGGCATGATAAAGTAGATCCATGGATTAGGATTGACTAATCAATTAAATAGACACTTTTATTCACAACACTAGGTCTCAGCTTTAGGATTAATTTCATGAAAATTAGATTAGTTTTAGTACACTTCCTTTTCTTCCTTCTAAGAGTCAAATTAGATTAAATTAAAATCTTTTCATAGTCCTAGGTTAATCATCTTAAGAACTTAAAGAACAAAACCCCCAAAAACAATATAAAAACATAAACAGAACAAAGTAAGAAATAGGCTGCTTAAGCACATATGGTGCATCACACTTCATTAGTTTACTAGCCCTTGTTGATAATTAATGAAAGAAATTTAGGAACACTAAATTGACTAAATAGTTAGATCTGTGAGTGGTGATACTATTTGGGATAACCCTTTGACAAAATTTCGGTAGTAGGTGTATATTCCTATAAACCCCTGAAGTTATGTTACATTATTTGGCTCTTGCCAACCCCGAATAGCCCGGATCTTCTCCTCATGGACCCTTCATCCACTCCAATGATGTGGCCTAAATAAAGAATCTCTATGTGCCCAAACTCACATTTGGAGAGCTTTGCATAGAATTTTTTCTCTTCTAGAATGCATAATACTGTCTCAATATGTTGTAGATACTCTTCCCATGTGCTGTTGTAGATGATAATTTTGTCAAATAAAACCAACACAAATTTCCTTAACTGACCACAGAAGATGTGGTTCATACAAGACTGAAAAGTAGCTGGAGCATTGGTCAGCCCAAAGGGCATCACCAAGAACTCAAAGTGGCCATAATAACATCTAGATGCAGTCTTGGGGATATCCTATTCCCTTACCTTGATCTGATGGTACCCCAACCTCAAATCAATATTTGAAAATAACTTCGATCCCCTCAACTCATCCATCAACTCATACATCCTGATAATCAGGTACCTATTCTTCATTGTCTTCTTATTCAAGGTTCTATAGTCAATGCACATCCTTAAGGTACCATCCTTCTTCTTCACCAAGACCACAGAAGAAGCAAAAGGACTAGTTTTGGGTCGGATATGTCCTAAAGCCAAGATCTCCCGAATAGCTCTCTTAATTTCATCCCTGTAAGCTTTGTGATGCCTATAGGGTGTGGTGATTAATGCTTGGATCCCCTGATCCAACTCAATAGTATGTTCAAATCCCCAGTCTGGTGGCCTTCCCGATGAAATGTACCCAAATACAGTATAATAGCGGTCGAAAATAGACTGCACATCAGAGTGGTCTGGTTTTTCCTTGCCTCTTACCTTTGACATACAAAATTCTACTGCCCATTCTATGTCTCCTCTATGCAAATCAGCCTCCATCCTATGTGTTGATACTACCTAAGGTGGATAGGTGTGCATGCCCCTGATCATTTGGTGCTTATCGGTCCATTCCATCTCCAATGTCTCCCAATCCATGGCGACCTTTCCCAGTGTGATCAACCACTGTACACCCAATATCACATTGTTTTCAGGAATATTGACCACAAATAAGTGATATGTAAATGTGTATGTCCCCAAAGTTATAGTCAATTCCGGAACATACTTCACACATTGCATGGTTCTAGCTCCTGGAACCAAAACTGAGAATCCTTCAAAATCATTTATGGGTATGCCTCTCCTCTGCACTATTTGGGTATCAATAAAATTGTGGGTAGCCCCACTGTCTATCAATATTGACACCTGATTCCCCTAACCTATGCCTCAGACTCTCAATGTTAGATACCTGGGAACTCCCCACAAATCTGCAAGGGCCCCTCCAGTTGGAGAAAATGCTCCATTTCCACCTCCTGTTGGTGGTGGATCCTCTCCTGGTGCCACAGAACCGGTGTCCCCTTACATCTCCTCTTCTTCTACCTCTTCACTATCTGAGAACACTTCAATATAATGTGCCTTTCCAGCAGCACATCGATGCCCTAGTGCCCATGGTTCTTGGCAAGTGAAGCAAAGCTTCCTCCTCCTCAAATATCTTCGAATATCATCATTAGGAGGTCCTTTTCCTTGGTTCCATTTTGGGGGTGGAATCTTCATATCTTTCCCCTTTGACTGAAATATGGGTTTCTGCTGGAATGTAGCTCTTGCCCTCGGCAAATCATCTTGTAAGTCCCTAGCCCGCTTAATGACATCTTGGAGTGTAGCTGGTCTAGTGAACTTTACTAACCCATGAAAAGGTTCTGATTGTCCATCAATGAACATGTATACCATCCTAGCTGCAAACAGATCTGGCACCATAACAGAAAGTTTCAGGAACTTAGAGATATAAGTCTCCAGGTTTCCCGACTGCTTGAGCTTAACTAGCTCAACAAAGTGTTCCTCTGGATCTCTTCGGTCAAATCTCTCTACCAATCTCCAGGTGAACTCTGCATATGCAATCAATCACACATGCATGTCCCAATGTTGACAGTCTGTGGAACCACCATTCATGTGCTTCATCTTCAAGCTGCAACACTACTATCTTAATAATTTCAGTCTCTGATACTTGGTTTAGCTAGAAATAAATGTCTAATTTTTCCACCCAAGCCTTTAACGTGCATTTGGATGACCCATCAAATGCAAGCAGAAAGAATCTACCCATAGTACGTTGCAGATCATTTTTCTGCATGTACCCTCCACCTCTATTGTTGTTACGTGGTCTTCTGTTATATTTGATCTGGCAGAACTCTTGGAAGGTCAGATGATTTTTGAATCTTTGAGACTGAGATTCATATTCCAGAAAATAATCACTGAGATCCTCCTGCTCTTGTGGTCCTTCAACCCCATTTGCCACTGCTATGAAGGTAGGCATAGTGGAGCATTAGGAATATTAAAACACCATAAAATAAACCAGAAAGAGCTGAGCCATTTTATTAATAATATAGTGTAATACAAGTAGAATAGTGCTAAAAAATAGTAGCACTCAAGCCGACAAATATGGCTAGTGTGATCGTCATGTCCTCCCATTGAGAACACCGAGTAACTGTTGCTTTGTTGGAGACCCTACTGTGCTTCCCCTACTGGAAATGTTGGAAATTTAACTATTGGATGAACAGGGGTGCATAGATAAGGTTGTTCTAGTGCTCAGAAAATGCATGGATTTGGAATCTGGACTTTGGAAATGACAATAACGGAAAATGCAGCCCTAGGGATGATTTACACACTACAACTAGGAGACTGTTTGGAGGTGTTTGAAATGATGAGAAATATGTTTTTACTACTCCCAATCAACTTCCCAGATGAAGGGATGCTCCCCTCACTAGATTCCAAGCTAAGAAACTTGGGTTAGTGCTCCTCCAATAGATCTACTCTCCTATATTGCGCAATTCCTTAAGGATATTGCGTTGCTGATAGGGGTTGAAGATTGGCCTGATGACTGATGATGAAATGCAGCTCAAGAACCTTTCTTGAGTGGGAACTTGAAGTCCCCCTAGGATAAGGGTGGGATTTCTACTCGGAAACACCCATGTGCTAAACAATACAACAGACTTAGCTAAACAACTAAAGCTTGTAGAAAGTCATAAAAGAGAATTCATAAACAATATTCAGAATGATTTCTATGGCTTCCATCCCCTTCCTTATATGCTTCTGAGCCCTCGCCCTCTTGGCCCCACACAATAATGATGCTACACACATGGCCTCTAACCTTCATTATGACTGCATTGTCCTCCATTGTCTCCACTACCTCCATGACTGCGCTGTGATTTGGTAAAATTGACCCCATTCACATGCACAGACCCACATTCACACCAAGAAGTGGTTTATTCATCTTGATCCTATCTAGATGCATTGATACACATTCACATTAAGAAGTGGTTTTATTCCTACTAAATGGATTTATGGGTCCCTATACCCTCTTATTCATCTATCTTGTTGACAAAAACAAATATTAATATTATAATTAGCTAAAAGCTAATTAGGAATATTACAGGGAAGCATAGACAAATCGATTCCAACCCCAGGGAACGTATGCACCTATGCGTGTAAATCCAGTTGTTCCAAAATAACTATAGCTCTGGGGAATGGGTAGATTCGGCTATTTGTTATGCTAATAATCATGTTGGTGCTCGTGCTCGCTTGATCCGGCCTCACCTGAGCAACGCTCTCTTGAATGATATATGTATTTAGCTGAAGTACCTGCAACCCTGCCTACATGGCCTCCACTGTATCTTTGTAATGCTCCTCTAGCGCAGTCCATTTTTCTTCCGAGGCGGAGGTGACCGCATTGGAAATCTTATCCAAGTCATCCTATATAAGGGTGAGATCATCCACGCCACCTGTCTTTGATCCCTTTGTCCTTGTGCGCGCACCCTTGGGGGTCTCAGCGCCATGCTTGGTACCTCTAGGGGAATCTGCTTCGGTACCATTATTTCCATCTGAGTTGCCGAGATCAACTTCCATCTTCGGCTCAGTTTCCTTCTCTGCTTCTTTTCAGTGGCTTTCTTTGCTTCCTTCTCGACTTCTTTCTCTAAGGGAGCACCGGTTGTTTATTTTCTAGATATTGAGGTTGTGATAGGCTTAGGGGAGCCTAGCCCAGTCTTCCATGAAGTTGGCTAGGTCGTAATGACCTGGTCAATCTCGACCTTTGTCACCATGTAGGGATGGTTGCACAATACCCTATCTAATTTGCATGCATGAATCTGTACATTGTGCATTGATACCTAAAAATATTCAGTGACCTTGTATTTTTCATATGTAGTTGGGGACAACCGGGGGCATGAGTGGATATTTGCGGCCAACGCTCCCTCGAATAAGACCCAAAAGATCTTATTCTCCAATACGCACTTGGTATTTGTATAATCCCATAAGTTGGCGTAGCGCGCTCCTTCAAATACATCCAGGAGGAATACACTCTTAGGCATTGCCCATTCAGCTAGAGCAATTAGGAGGAGTAGCCATGAATAGTAGAAATTTTTCCCCTCCTCCTGCGCTTCGCGCACATTCTCCAGGAATTTTGTGCACTGGAACTGGGACCAATTGTAGCTGACACCCTTCTCGTACTACCCTGCTAGTGCAATGACGTGCACGGGGACCACCTTAGGCCTACACTTTCGCATCATTTTGTAGCCTAGTACTAAGGTTCTGAGGTGCACCGCCGAGTCTTCAATCTGTTGTAGCAGGAATACCCTAGTGTCACATCCCACCTTATAGTTAGATTTCACTTTCGTGGCTACCTTTTGCTCCTGGCTCTTCCCATAATTTTTCATAGGGTGAGGTCCCTTCTTCGGCAGGTCAGTGATCTGGTGGATCAGCGTGACATCGATAGGAATTCAGTTTTGAATCCACAGAAACCCATCGTGCACCAACGCTAGTAGCTGGCGCACACAAACATCGGTGATGGGGTACCTTCCAAAGTGGGGAATCCTCAACAAGTTGAGAATCCTGACATTTATTTGCCCGCACGCCCATGACATGGGCTCTACTTTCACAACTCCGCTATACAGAACACGTTCAAGGTAATATTATGGTGCCAATTCTAGAAAGGTCTTCTCATTGGCTAGATCATAATCATCAAACTTCACCGATGGGATATTTCCAAACATATCCCCCTCCAATGTGATTTCCTTAGGGATTAATGATATTTACAGGTAGTCGTGCACTGTATCCACATCCTTCAGAGCTTTAACAGAAGGTCTGCATAGCTTTACATATTTGGGGAGCCACGATATGGGCTTGACAAATAGTGCATCATCCTTAGTTGTTGACATAGGTCTCTTTGTTGGGTCAACCATAGGAGAACTGTCCTTCGTCGCCTAGCGTGGGGAAATAATATGTCTAAGGGATGTCGAAAAATTTGATGGCAATCCCTTGGTCACCTTACCCTTTCCTTTGGCAGGTGTTGATACTACTTCTTGAACCTCCGAGAAAACTTCATGGACTTCTTCAGAGCCATGGTCAGTAGATGTCGTGATGGGTACAGATTGCTCTTCCGACTGCGCACTCTTAGTAGCAGGGTTAGTGGTCATCATTCTGGGCTTGAAGATAAACTTGGGATTGCTTACATTGGATGCGGGGGTCTCACAGCTAGACATACAGTGCACAGTAATAATTTCAAGGCGCAATTCACTCAAACAGCAAAGGAACAAAATGTGACTCGCGTCCTTACTTTTATAGGTGATCCATGGTAAAAATGGTTGGAACTTCATTAATGTAACCTTAACCCCATAAAAATGGTCAAAAATCTCGTAAGATCTCCTCATTAATTGCATAAAACCCACTCCATCCAACGGTAAAATCAAATTTTCACCCAGAGTTATTTTTCCAACTACTAGTTTTTCCCACCACGCACAGCCCCTGCACTCATGTCACACCTGCCTACTTATGTCCTTTGCGCAGTGCCCAGACAAGTGGATTTCGTTTCTTGAGCCATATAATCTTTTGGTAGGCATGGGGTTATCCCTATATGGCTTAAGTCGGCTTCCTTTATTGTACCCAGGGAGACTCTCGCCACGAAATGTGGCCAAGCACACCGCACCTCTAATAGAGATCTCCTTTAGAATATACAGCCCCAACCAATGCTTCCTAAAATTTCTAGGTTGGCGCACAAATTGGTTATCGTACAATAGATCTTCTTCCTTGAATGCCTTATGTCCGATGTGCCTAATGTTAGTACACTATAAATTATAGGATGTCAAGGTGATTGGATACTTCACATTTCTTGCAAAGTTTTCATTATTGAAAGGCTTTTCAAAATTCAAATAAAAAATAAGAGGGTATAAAAAAAAAGAGAAAAAGCAAAAGAGAAAAAAAGAAAGAAAACCCAAAAATAAATAAAGTTGAAAGTGCTGCAAGTTCAAATGCCACTACTCATTAGATAAGTTTGTCCTGTCATACAGTTTAATCATGATTAGACAGTTTTCAATTTCTGTTGATAGGTTAGAGAAAAATATTTGCCAAACTGTTTAATCTTGGCTTATCAATGGATAGGTAGAAAATGAAATTGACTCAACCATTTAAACTAAGTCAATGGCTGAAATAAGGTTAGGTGTTAGGTTATAAATTCAAAAGAAAAATGATTTTAGGGATTGCTAGTCCAAATGCACTCTGAAAAAAAAAGTGTCTGCACTCAAAAGATGGAATAGGGGTTATGTTTTAATCAGTTTGGAATTCAAATTCATTTAGGCACACCTCATGTGAAATTTTTGTCCTAATCCTGAAGCCATCGATTCTCTTTATTCCTAAAAAACTCCCAAACCCACATTATTTTCATTTATCCTAAGTTTTAACTCCCCCCCGGCACTCATTCATTCCGCTGACCCCACCATCTCGTCGCACATCATGTCCGCACTAACCTCCTTGCAACTCCCCACCATCTTCGCTCACCACCACGTATCTGATGGCCCAAAATGCCTTTCGACCCACCGTCAGTCATCGAACATTAATAAGGGTGGGGGGGGGGGCGTTGGAAATGGGCAGTATCCATTACCGCCCACTCTGCTACGTGGCACGCCCATAGTACATCACACTCACCTGCTCCATTACTGCTCACCACTCCTCCCCCCCTCCAAAAAGTGGTTTTCACCACTGTTAAACCGTCGTGCTCATTCAAGAATCAACTGACCGTTAAAACCACGCCCTCTCCCGCCTTTTCCCTCCATCCAATCCCATCACCTCCCGCCAACACAACCATTATTTCCATTAATGGCCAGTCCGTTATCCAACAAACCTGCGCCTAAACAACGACCACCAATTCATTGTTTAAAGCTGAAATTCGGCATAACAGTAGAGTTTACTCTGATGATTATGGTCAAAATTGTTACAGACTTTTAAATTCGCAGGTAAATCACAAAGGAGTACATCTAAAGAAAGGATTTTGTTCATCAAGGAGAAATCATCAGTTCTCCACAGGCCCGACAACAAGTTTCTTTGTTAACTCTGCTCACAGTCCCTTTTTAAGGTTTCCCTTGTCTAAATCTCATTCTAAGACAATTTTTCCCTCTCTGTTCCCCCTTCTTTCATCCCATTCTTTCCAAATACAGTGGTAAATCCATCTGAAGAGGCATGCCTCCCAAGAAAGACTAGGACCCCTTTAACCCTATGTTCTACCCTCAGGTAGACTTAGATCACATACCCCTGGCTGACAAATATTACAAGATCCACGAGACAGAGTCTGATTTTGACTTGTTCGATGTCTACTTCTGGCTTGAGGACAAATTCCTTCAGGAATTAGCCAGCACATTAGACCGCTACAACATTGAATGACGATTTCATAGTGAAGTTTAGACATTTGTTAAAAATGTTGTTACACTGAATGACAGTTTCATAGTGAAGTTTAGACATCTATTAAAAATCCACTGCAACGCATCCATGCCTCAGATGCACAAGTCAAATTTCAGTTACTTTGTAATAAGTGAACCGATTTCCCTTTTGATAACGGCGGTCAGTTGCAAATAGTTTAAATATAGAATTTCATTCAGTATTAGGGGTTTGCCCTTGGTTTTATAAGCGCTTTTCATTGCAATTAGTTGTAATTTTTCAAGTTGGAGCATCAAGAAATAGATCAGTCTGTGAGATTCATGTGTTGTGTTGTCCTGGTGATGTTTTTCCTTATTCATGTTTAATGTTTTCCCACTGTAGTCTTTTCATGTGCACCGTTTAAAATTCTAATTGTAAAACAAGAAAGTTAGATTAAGATTTATTGTTCAAAGTACCTTAATTCTGATTGTATTTACAATTTTAATGTTTTCTTCTGATGTATGATTTAAGAATTCTTAGTTTCTATTCAGTCATTACTGAAAACGTTTTCTCCATTTCATAATTCCATTCAGTCATAAACACCAGTATTCACAACTAGCTTGACTTGCATTTTCTCTGGAATTTTATGCATATACCTAGCCTATTTTGACTCCATAGCCCAATGGAAACTGTTTAAAGTGTTAGTCATCAGTATTTTTCACCTGTTGTTGATGACTAGATTCCTAGCTGAGTTTTCTAGAAACTGATCTCCATATGTCAATTTGTCATCTAGAAAACCCCCAAACAAATTTTTTCCTTCCTAACCCTTCCTGTCAACCTATGATCAGAGCAATCTTCAGTTTCCAAATTCATGTCTTGTTTCAGCAAAATATCCTTGTCTATAGCAATCTTGGTCTTGCTGGTCTACTATCATTTTCCCCTTGGTTCTCATGAAACTCATTGTCCAATGTTAGACAAAGTGTCTCCTTTCCTATCCTTGATATTCTTGTCAAACACAATCAAAATCAATGAAATTTGCCCCTAAGTTAGGTAGTGGCGCTTTAGAGAAATCCCTTCCTCGACAAAAATAGCCTGAGCCAGAATCCTTTGTTCAATACCAACCAGCCCTGAATAGCGCTTAATCTGCAAAAGAAAACCTTGATATACCCCTAGGTCGTGCCACTAAGAGGTCTTGTTGTCTCAGTCCGGAAGAAATTCTACAAAGATCTAATACAGAAAGAGATGAGCATGTGCACAGTCTAAAGGAATATGCTTAAGATTGGGAAAAACCTCCATAGAACACTAAAGGAGGTTTTAAAGTTTCAAATTCATATTTTTTGCATCTCTGCAGGGGACAAATTGAATGACAAACAGTTTCCAAAAAAAAGCAAAGAGACAAGTCCAAATAAGTCTCATGTTGAAGAATTTTCCATCAGCAGGTGGAGAGTTGCAATGATAACAAAGTAGGAGTGCATGTTTCAAAGGTCAAAATTTGCCCTAAAAGTTGATACCATCCTTCAAAGCCACACAAATACAGATGAATGATATAAGGTTGATCTGTAGTGTTCTAGTTTTTCCTTCAGAGGTAATGATGCATAAGTTTTCCCAAGGACATCATCATAGTACATAAGAAGACAATTGCTTCTTATGCTGCCTTGAACCTGGGATAAAAACACTAGTCAAAGAACAAATCAAATGTAACTCTACAAACACAATCCAAAAAAGGTTAGTAAATGTGGTTGGGAACATGCTGATAACCTCCTTTAGTAAAGAGAAGATGGTTAGTACCAGGATCAATAGGACCTCCTTCATTTAAAAGTAGAGGGTCAAGGTGTTTTAAATAACTTCAGAAATTGTAGATCACCTCCATTAATGAACAACAGTAAGGAAAATTTTGGTTTAAAGGAGCCTCCTTGCTTCAAAAACAATGGATACTTAAGGGTTTCGAAGGCTGCAGTAAGACTATTTTCATTTGACCTTTTTAGATAATGTTGTAGGTCACAGTTTCGAAGAAATCATTGGCATTTATCCAAGTGCCTTTCCCAAACAGATAGACAAAGAGCACTTTCATAATCAAAACCATGTTTCTTGTCTAAAAATTCAAAGGATACACAGTGCTAAGAGAGACAGATGTCACAAGCAAAGCCACATAGGGAAAAGCAGTTGGTTTGGAAAACTCAAGAATAGCCTTCTTCACAGAGAAACAGAGGGTCAGATCCCCAAAAATTTACACAGTAAAGCAGCTAATTCAAAAGGTTGAAAGTATGATAAAGCCATGTTTTACTCACAGTTAAAGGGCTCCTCCATTAAATGATGAAAGACAAAGTTTGAAAGGACATATGGGTGTTTACTGTTAAGGGTTTGTTCGTAATACTTTGTGAAATTTTGTCAAAGTATTATAACCTAGGTAAATGCTAAGAGGTCCCACAGGGCTAATTTTTATGTTACAAGGGCCTCCAATGATCATTATGGAGATTACAGTCAGCCACAGAGAATAAAGGAACAAAATCTTGGTGGATACATAGCAAGATGGCATTAGGGTTCCGAAGGGTTACATTAGTGGTTTCAAAAAGTGATGATCTCCTTGATTCAGAAACTAAGGTTTTGATCATAGTTTTAAAAAATAAAAATCTTCCTACATCACAAGCTATGAATTACCATATGATTTTGAAAAAACATTCCATTCAATATGACAAAGGTTGCAAAAGACAGAGGTTAAGGAGTGCCCAAGCAGTTTGTTTCAAAATGTGTTTCTGAAAAAAAAAAGATTAAATTGACAAAAGTGAGAGAGTTTTTTGTCCCTCATAGGTTCAAGAAGAAAAACCTCCTTCATTTTCTACACAGGTATCATGGTTTGTGAGAAATGTAACAAATACAGATGTCACGGTAGAATTTCTGCACCAGGATTCACCATTTTGACCAGTGTTGGGACAGTAAAATTTTGAAAAATCAAATGGATACCAAATGAAAAACCTCAAGAATATTTGGAAACCAGACTTCCATATCTTTCCAACGAGCCATCTCAAGCCAAATTCTGACAACAGGAAGGCATCCAAAAGTAGCCTGCAAACAGCACTATGTTTTTCTGCACCAGCATTCACCATTTTTGACCAGTGTTGGGACAGTCAATTTTTGAACAACCAAATGGACACCAAATGAAACAACTCAAGCATATTTGGAAATTATACTTCCATAGCTTTCCAACAAGCCATCTCGGGCCCAATTCTAATAATGGGAAGGCATCCAAAACTGGCCTACAAACAGCACTATGCATTTCTGCACCAGGATTCACCAGTTTTGACCAGTGTTGGGAAAATAAATTTTTGAACAACCAAATGGACACCAAATGAAAAAATTCAAATTTTTCTAGAAATTAGACTTCTTATATTTCCAACGAGCCATCTCGTGCCCAATTCTGACACCGGGAAGGCCTACAAAACTGGCTGCAAAAGTGCGCGGCACGTTTGAAAAATTGCGCGGCGCACCTGGGAGAGAAAATACAAAGGCTTTCTATTGATGCGCAGCGCACCTGTAGCAGCGCGCGGTGCGCCTGTAGGTGCAGTCACAACTGCCCGAAGGCTGACCCGACACCCTGTCTATTATGCGCTGCTCTTCCATTTCAACGTGCCACGCCTGTTTGAACGTTCAAAACGCCTCCAAGGAGTCTTGAAACCTACTCAACTCATCAAGCAAAGGCCACAAACCATCTTCGAGGTATTTTTATTTGCCTCCTTGGTGCATTTGAATTTCTAAAGGGGTGATTGTTGCCATGTTTTTCAAGACTAAATGGTGATTAAAAAATGGAGGTCTTGGTAGGAAAATCAAGGTGATTTGTTAAATATATTGACGAAGATTGTTACAGTGGGAAGCTAGTAGAGTGTTTATATTGGTTTCAAAAGGCCTAAACTGTTTTCAAAATAGAGTAATGAAACATATGCTGGTGACTAGACAAAAATCACAGTGTTATAGGTTTTCAAATGGTTGAAGGTGTCCTGACGATGATAAGACAAAACTAACCTTTGTCAGCGAAGTCTAAAGTGACAACAGTGTTATAAGGTGGAAACCATCCTTGAAAGGAAAACACAGTGTTGGTAAGGTGACATCAGTGAGCCTATTTTGAAAACAGTGGTCTTAATCCGAATGCCTTGTCACTTCAAAAATATCCCCTTTTGAATAGGTGAAACAGTTTTTTAAAGAGACAACAGTGATCAAGTCTGAAATACTCTATCAAATCAAAAGTCCTATGTGTGTGGAAAAATAGCGAAACCTAGTGCACCCTTCTTTGTTCCATGAAACAGAGTATGTTATGAAAAGCATTTAAATCAATTTGAAGGTGTTTTTGTCTACTTGTGTGTGAGAAACAGTGAAATAAAAGAAGAGTGTTTTTGATTGGGAGGGGTGTTTTGTCTTTGTCTAAATACAAGGTTGTCTTGTTTATACCAAAACACAAAGGATCCTTGTGACCTTACCCAAACACAGTAACAATTTGACTGTGTACTACTTTATTTGATAACCACTTGTTGTTTGGCACAAAGGAAGACAAAACAGTGATTTGTAAGGAGCAGAGAGTTGGTGTTAAAGAACCATTTCACGTAGCATTTGAAGCAGTTTTCCTTGGTCAAATGGTGACTAACGAGGAGGACAGAGTTGTGTGCTTGAGAAAACATTCCAAAGGCCACTTGAGACAGCTTGGTGTTTCAGAGAACATTCAAAACAAGATGCCTCCCAGGTAAGAGAGTAGGAGTG
Organism: Pinus albicaulis; assembly: GCA_034641835.2. Taxonomy (NCBI): domain Eukaryota; kingdom Viridiplantae; phylum Streptophyta; class Pinopsida; order Pinales; family Pinaceae; genus Pinus; species Pinus albicaulis. The sequence continues at coordinate 118,911,896 of CM076575.1, forward strand.
GCCTGCACAAGAGGTTTGAGCATGTTTCAACTGAAAAGGAGCACAGTGAGGCAGGGCAGCAAGGTGAAGAAGAACACATTGATGATATGTGGCACAGTGGTGAAGAGCAACACCATGAAGAAACTCAAAACAATGATAGATGATGAGGGCTTTGCAATTTTGAAGGAAAGGACTTTTTCTTTGAATAGTGAAGGATAATGTAGTACCAGGGAAGAGGTTTTAGGAGCTAATTTGAAGATCTTTCCTGTGCTATAAATGACTTAGAACACACCTAGTCTCTAAGAGAAAAGTAGACTTAGGTTGAGGTCTTTAAATCAGTTTGCAAGGGTATTAAAACATTGATTTCAAAGCTTCTTTGATCATCTGAAACCATAGAGAGAGACATTTATTGGAGATAGGGCTTTTTGTCAAAATTATAGAGATCTTCTTGTTGTGAGTGTTGAAAGAAAATTCTTGGCTGAAGCAAGGATAAAAACAATGATCTAAGGAAAGAGGTTTTTGGTGCCAAAAACACAAGGATACTTCCCTTCAAAAACCACAAACATGTCTTGTTAAAGACCTCTTGGCTCAAACACAATACTGAAGAGATGACTTTAGTGATGATGAGGAACAAGGCAAAGAGGCTAAACATAGCAGTGATAATGAAGAGAAAAGTGATGGGCATTGAGGTAGTGATGAAAGGGAACATTATGGCATCCAGCACAACAATAATCATAAGGGTGATGAAGCACAAAACAGTGAAGGGAAAGAGCATGACAGTCATAAAGAAGGCAGTGACAAAGACAAACAAGGTAGCCCTCAAGCAAGCAATGATGAGGGCAAGAAAATACAAAACATGGATCATGAATGGAATTCTCCAAAGCATGTGCTAGCTGCCTCTCCTAGGCAAGGGGCCATGACTTCTTCACCAAAGCTAGAATGCCAAACAACAAAGAAGAAAACCAAGAAAAGCTCAAAACTGCCCAAAGAGGGTGCCCGGTGAGAAAAAAGGAGAAAGACACCTTTAGGCTTGGAATTTTGGCCCAAGATTCTAGACATGTTTCTAAAAATCCTTGAGGGACTTGCTCACCAAAATTTAGCAAATTTTGACATGTTCTTGTTTTTCGACATTTTTGGGCCTAATTGCATAAAATCATGGGCGCCACCATTTTGGTTTGGAGCATCCTCAACTCTTGAGAGTGGTACCATTGGATGCATTAAATTCAAGGGCATCTAATCAGAAATTTTCAGAGCATTTGAAGTTGTTTTGGTCCTCCAAAGATGCAAAAAACCCTCACTTTTTCGACACTCTGCCCACATAACAGCATGGCCTATTTTTTGGGTTTTTTCACTCAGCTCAGTATTTGATAGACTTCCAGGCATCAGATTGGGAAAATTCAAGTTTTTCCAGAAAGTAGACACTCAGAGCTTTCCAGCGAGCCATGATGGGCCTCATTTTGACATCGGGAAGGCCTCCAAAAGTTTCCTGAAATTCAGGGAACCTTTTGCTGATGTATTTTTTGAGTATTTTTGTAAAAATTGAACCTTTCAAAAGTGACTTTTCTTCATGTGCGTTTAGCTATTTTTGTACATGATAAGTTATGAAAAGTCAATATATTTCCCTTTTTTTATCATTTTTGAGATATTTTATTAGATATTTTGTGCCTTGGGCTTTGCAAAGCCTCAAGGACAAAATCAAATATTTTGGATAAGCCAATGAGATTGCAAGTTGAACTAAGAGGTTTTCCTCACTTTGGCCTATATATTCCAAAGACTTTCATTGTAAACAAGGCTGAACTTGATGAATAGAAGCAATATATGGTCATATAAGCTTTGGAAGAAATACTTGTATCATGCTTTTGGATAGTTTCTTGGATGTTCTTGGATGATGAAAGAGGATTGTTGTTGGATTCCATGAATTGGTAGAATGGTATAGTGTCTCTCTCTCTTTGTTTTGTTTCCTAGTTTTCATTCATAAATCCATGTTCTTGCTTGCTATAGGATAGTAGTAAGCAAATTTGAGACATGCCCTTGGAGGCACCTCAAATTTCCTGTTTCTTCATAGCTTCCTTTTTTTCTTCATTCTTAGTCACATTAAATAATTCTTGACTGCTCTTTAATAACTTAAGGATATTGTTGCTTGTTTCATTCATGTTTTTATGCATGCTAAGTATGATTTACGGTATGCCCTGCTTACTCATGGCTAGCCATAGCTCCATCTATGAAATTTCTCTTTGACTGATTAGATTGTCATTTTTTGAACCAAGGAGGTTTATGATCTTGCCCTTTTCCTAAGACTATGCAATCTCATTTTCAAAGTGCCCAATAGCTTGAAGTACTGTGTTTAGGCGTTCTGACATAGTGATTTGAGTTGTTTGTCTATCTTAAATGTATTTCCCCAAAGCTTGATAGCCATTTTCCAAAGTTAGAGATTTATATCTCTCTATGCATGGCTTGAATGTTTATTTCTATACATTGATTAGCTTAAAGTTACATTTCTCATGATTAATGGTTTGCCCTACCATGTTTATGTCAGCTATTAAACTAGTTATGCTTGAAATCCTTTTTTATTCACAAACTTGATGTCCATATTACTCCATTTTTCCCAAAGATCCATTTTACCTCGAAACAAATCGGCCCTTCAACAACCTTGTATCACCATCTGAAAGCTTTCTTGACCTCTTCGAACCCATAGCCCATTTGATCTGACATATTTTTACCTATCTTATATCTTTGATCAGTTTCATCCCTCACAACCTAAAAACCAAAACCAAAAAACCTACTTCATAACTAGCCTAAAATCAAAACACAATAAGAAAACACACAGATATCCCTTACACGAATAGAGAGAGCCCTCTCTGAGTCCAGGAAGGCTAGGTCCTTGGGCTCCAAAGATTGGTTTGATGTTACACTGTCATTTGGCTTGCCAATTAGCCAAATCACGGGACACTAAAATAAAGGAACCCCTTAAATCCAACCACGAACAATCAAACAAAAACAACTCTCACAATTTATTTAACTAGCCCTAATCTGGAAGCTTGAAACAAATCTAAATCTTATATAGAGAGATCCCTCTTTGAGTCTAGGAGGGCTAGATCCTAGGCTTCAAGTGGTTTTGATGTTGTTCTTTATAATTTAGTCTTTCCAATATTACAAATTATAGAGTGATAACATCGTGGCAACCATACTAAGGAAATAACTAAAAAATTTCAATTTTCATCTGAATTCAAAAAACCCCGGCTAAAAAGCATTGCATGATACAACTTTCTTTTAAATATTATTTTCTTTCATTCTTCAATAATCATTTTGCCTGTGATTTTGAACTAAATTCTAGCTCCCAAAAGAATATCCAACAGATCCCATCCAGATCCAAATCCCCACCCTATTGTAGACAATCTTTAGAAGATCTTGAGAAAAACTCCTAGAACTGACAATCAAACCAGTGACAGAATTCTTTATAGGTCTAGCTCCTTAACTGATAACTGTGTCACTTTGCAAGACATTAAATTTGATTTGGAGTTTGAACAAGGTCTTTTCAGAACCAAATCTCATAATTGGACTGACCTTAGAGTTTTTGATCCATCCATATTTCATACCTCTACCCATCCAACTTCACCCACCGTTGATCTCCCTCCACTACCTCCACCAATCATGGCAGCCAGATGTGCCCCATTGGTGCTGTCATCACCTTTACCTCCTATGCCCCAGTCTTACCAATCTAATATCCCACAATTTTATAGCACTGGTCCTGTGACTGCCCAAAAACACATAGATAAAACGAATGACTGTTTTGACCTACAAGAAATTGATTATGACAATATCAAATTGAGAATATTTTCCCAGATTTTAGGAGGTGAATTCAGAAAATGGTTTAAAGTTTTAATTGTTAACAATATTCATGATATCTGTTCTTTTCACCAAACATTTATAAATAGATGGGAAGTCAAGAAAAGTCCACTGCAGATTTTATCAGAATATGAAACTATTAAGAGATCCCCAGAAAAGAGTGGCAAGACTACTGTACTAGATTTAAAAGCATATTCAACGCACTCCCTGCTAACATGAAACCACCCCAAGGGATAGTTCTTCTTAAATTCCCGGATGGATTTGACCCAAACATGGCCTATCAGCTTAGGGAAAGAGACTCATCAACTTTAGAGGAAATGCAAAAAGATGTTGTGAGTGTAGAAGCTAATTTATTAGCTAAAAGGGTTAAGATGAAGACGGAGAGGAGAGTAAAAATAAGAGAAGAACATGTAGCCTGTACATCTGATGCCAAAATTGACAATTTGGTAAGGACTATGGAAAGGATGATGGAGATGATTAGTCTAACGAAAGAGAAATACCCAGAGAAAATCAACCAGTACCCCAAAACATAAATAAGAGCCAAGAAGAAACCCTCCACAGGTTATACAGAGAGATCAAAGAGGTCATGATCAATAAATTATGCCTCCTTTTCAAGAAACTATGCTGACGAAGATGAAGGAAAAGTGGAGGAAGTTGAGAAAAATCATATTAATTTGATGGGGATTAATGAAGATGATTCTATTTTTCTCACTGAAGAAGAAAAAGACTTGTTTTCACTGACCCAAAAAAACCTTGGATCTAAAGAATATAATGATTACAAACTTGGTTTTGAGAATTCCATTGTGGAGGCCCATAGACAATACAACTTAAGCATCAAAAAAAATTTAGATAATTCTAATAACAAGAATTCAGAAAATTCTACCAAGAAAGTATCTAAATCTGAAGTCAAGAAAAACACAAAAAAAGTGCCAAGAAAGAAGTAGATATTCCTACCAGAAACGCTCAATCAGACATCCCCAGTACAGAAAACAAACTAAAGTTACCCAAAGAATAGAGGCTGAAAGAAATGATTTTTCAACCCACTGAAAACTCAAACACCATTCAGAATTGAGAGTTAACTTGCAAAAGTGAAGATATCTAACCCTCTCACTGAATTAATCAACAAAAATGTCTACAGATCTCAGGTCTTGCAAGTGTTAAATATAGTGGAGGTTACAGATACTATAAATTTAAATGATGATCAGCCTGAAATCCTGTTTGGGCATGAAGTGGATGGAAAACCCCAGGAAGGAGGTGTCCCTCCTTTTTATGTCATTTTAAACATTCATGACAAGATTCTTCACAATGCCATGTTGGATTCGGGTGCCTCACACAACCTTATGCCAAAGGATGTCATGGAGAAGCTTGGTCTCCAAATCACTAGACCCTACAAATATTTATACTCTTTTGACTCAAGTAAATTTAGGTGCCTAGGTATGATCAAAGATCTTTGTGTCACTCTAGCTCAGATACCTGCAAAGAGTTTAGTGATGGACATTGTTGTAGCTGAAATTCCCCCTAAATATGGAATGCTCTTATCTCGCTCATGGGGAGAAAAATTACAAGGGACCCTGCAATTGGACATGACATATGCTACAATTCTGGTGTTTGGTCAACCAAGAAGACTATATAGGGAAACATTAATGAAGTACATGGTAAGTAGCCAAGAGAAACCTCACAATTACCCTTTGTACTCTGTTCACACTGACCTTGATTCTTTCATTTTGTACAATGATGGAATCATTGATTCACAAGTTTCCCATATAGAAACTAATTCCACATAAAATAATGACAGTTGAATACAAACATAACAACCAAATCCAGCAAATCAACCTCTATGGAACATGATTTTTGATGGCTCATGTGGAAAAGTGGCTCAGGGGCAGGAATTTGGGTGTAAACTATAGAAAAAATAGTGCACAAGGTCATTCATACAAAATAAATTTTCAGTGCACAAACAACATTGCAGAATATGAAGCTTTTCTTTTGGGATTACAAATGTTGAAAAAAATAGGAGCAAAAAGGATCTATGTACATGGTGACTCTGAGTTGGTCATAAAACAAGTTAAAGGACTGTATGCAGCAAAAAACCCTAGATTAAGAGCTTATAGAAATGTTGTCCTTGATTTCTTGAGAACGTTTGATGAATATGATTCAGCAGTAATTCCCAGAAATTAGAATGTCCTAGAAAATGGCCTAGCTTTTTTCAACAAGTACCTGTAAACTGCCTCACCCAAATAAACATCATACAATTGAGGTCAAACATCATCCTTTTGTGTCAGATAACATGAGATAATGGCAGGTTTTTGGCACTGATAAACAAATCAAAATCTTCCTACAATCTAAAGAGGAATTTGAAGACAATAATATAGACATGGATTATGAGGAAGACAGTCTTACTGATGAACAAAGTACTTAGGAAAAACAAATTGTTGTTCTAGAAACTGTTGTTTTAGATGTAAATACCAATATAAATATTCTAGATAACCAAACTGTACATAACACAGAAAATCAAAAAGACCTAGAAAAATAAGAATTTGAAATACTCCAACTCAAAGACAATAATCTGCCTAGAGGGTTGGTCCCTTTAGAGGAATTCTTTGACTTTAATGATGTGGCAAAGAAACCCAAAATGGAACCAACTGGAGAAAATATTGAGGAATGTAATATAGGCATTGAACAGAATCCCAAAATCATCAAATTGTCTAAATATTTGCCTATTATTACAAAAAGGAGATATATAGCCCTGTTCAAAGAATTCATTGATATGTTTGCATGGAGCTATGTGGATTTGAAGTCTTATGATACCAGCATCATTCAACATAAAATTCCAATTAAAGAAAATAAAAAAACATTCAGACAGAAATTGCGAAGAATAAATTCGGTTTTGATGCCTTTAGTTGAGAAAGAAATTAAAAAGATGTATGAATCAAAAATAACAGTACCACTCATACTCCAAATGGGTTTCCAATATTGTCCCAATTAGGAAGAAAACAGGCAAAATTAGACTCTGTATTGACTTTAGAAATCTTAATAAAGTATCTCTTAAGGATAATTACCCTTTGCCAAAAATGGATCACGTATTGCAAAGGGTAGTGGGTTCCAGTAGGATATCTTTGTTAGATGGTTTTTATGGTTATAATCAAGTGTTAGTACACCCTGATGATCAAGATAAGACAACTTTTACAAATCCTTGGGGGACTTTCATGTATGTGAAAATTCCCTTTGGATTAATGAATGCTGGAGCAACCTTTCAAAGGGCCATGGACATTGCACTTGATGATGACATTGGCCACTTTATTGTGATTGATTTGGATGACATCACTGTGTTTTCTAAAACTGATGAAGAACATTTAGCACACTTGGGGAAAGTTTTTGAAAAATGCAGAAAATTTGGAATTTCCCTGAATCCTAAGAAGACATTATTTGTATTGGAAGAAGGAAAATTGTTAGGTCATATTATCTCTCAAGAGGGAGTGAGAATTGATCCTAGCATAATTGAAGTAATATTAAAAATCAGCCATCCCAGAAATCTGAAAGAACTCAAATCATTCATTGGTAAAAGCAACTTCCTAAGGAGATTTATACCAAACTTAGCAGAACTTTTAAGGAACATTACTAATATGCTCAAGAAATAATTAGAAATAAAATGGACTATAGAAGCAAAATAATCTTTTGATTTGGTCAAGCTAGCGTTGATAAAAGCCCCAGTACTAATCAGTCCAGATTTTACTAAAGATTTCATCATTTTTTCTTTTTCTTTTGAACATACTATTGCTATTGTTTTATTAAACAGTGAAGGATAGGAGCAGCCAATAGCTTTTTTCAGCAAGGCATTAATAGATGCATCATTGAAATATAATATCATGGGAAAACATGCTTTTTCCTTAGTTAAAGCATTGAAATATTTTAAAGTCTATATTTTACATTCACATGTCATTACTTATGTTCCAAATGCAGTTGTCAAAGATATCTTAACACAAAACGGTCATGATGGAAAAAGAGGAAAATGGATTGCAGTGATCTTAGAATATGATTTGGAAATCAAGCCTACCAAGTTGATTAAAGGCTAGGGATTAGCTAAATTGATGGCAGAATCCAACTTTCATGCACTAGACATTAACATGGTGCATTCATTAGATGATCAAGAGGAACTGGCGACTCCACCGATTGATGAAGCATTCACGAATTCTCCATGGTATGTTGATATTTTGTATCTATTGTCAAACTTGAATGCTCCTCTTGGTTTGTCTAAAACAAAAGCTAGATTTCTGAAACTTAAATCTATTAAATTCTGCATTTTGGAAAATGTTTTGTATTGGAAAGATACTAGGGTATTTTGCTTAAATGTTTATTAAAGGATGATGCAGATAAAGTAATGTAGGATTTCCATGGAGGTGACTGTGGTGGCCATATTTATTGGAAAACCACTGCTAACAAGATTATGAGAGTTGGTTTTTACTGGCCCACCCTTTTTCCTGATGTCCATAAGATGGTTATTTCTTGTCATAAATGTCAAATCTTTGAAGGAAAGAGAAATCTATTGCCCTTACCCCTGAAACTTATTTATGTAGAAAGCCCTTTACAGCAATGGGGATTAGACTAGGAGCAATTCACCCCCCATCCTCTGCCCAACATAAATGGATCCTCACTGCTACAGATTATTTCACCAAATGGATAGAGGCCACCCCTTCTAGAAATGCCACTGACTCTGTCATAATAAAATTCCTAGAAACCAACATCCTTTCTATATTTGGTTGTCCTAGAAAAATCATTACAGACAATGACGTTTCCTTCAAGTCCAAAAGGATGGTTTATTTCTGTCACGGGTATCATATAACATTGGGGGATTCAACAACCTATTACCCTCAAGGTGATGGACTGGTTTAATCTTCAAATAAAAGCATGGTGAATATCATTAAAAATATTCTAGAGGATTTTTAAACACCATGTTGAAGCACACACATGGTGTATGAGGAACATGAGCACACACACACAAGAGACTCAACACAATGAAGGATAAGCGTGAGGTTTTCTTATTTTTACATTATACATGATGTACATTTATAGTACAATGGTCTGACTCTTGGTTTCATATTCCAAGGTCACTTGGACTCCATTGTGACTTTTCGCATTCCACACCTACCCATGTAGGATTAGGTGTTCCAACATCCCCCCTTAATCCGAAGGGGTATGTGTGAGTCCAAGAAAACAGTTGTAATACAAATCTGCAAAGTAAGCATGGTAGCACTTGGGCTGAATCAACTCTCTGAAATGTTGGAAAAAGAGGTGGTTTAAGGATGACCACCAACACTGGAACACAATACTTGTTGCAGTTCCCGGAACTCTTCCAAAACTGGCAAGAAGGTTTGCAAGCTTACAGCTGAAGAAATTGTTCCTCATAAAAAAAGAGCCTTAGAGCCTAAAAGAAAAAGGTCCCACGACTGTGGTGGTTCACAGGTTGTCCACCAGCAAGATGATGGTTTTAGGTTATCCTGACCAGAAAATGATGGTTTTAGGTTATCCACCAACCAAAGATGATGGTTTTAGGTTATCCACCAACCGAAAATGATGGTTTTAGGTTATCCACAAGCCAGAAGGCATGCTCATGGGCATCGGGTGTCTGCAGCTACATCTCTGGAATCTGGAATGACGAATTGTGGCTCAGGCTCACTTGAACTGCTGTGTCTCTGGCTACAACTCTGAACATGGAATGAGAGATTGTGGCTCAAGCTCGCTTGATCTGTCGTCGAAGCTTGTACATGACCACCATTTTCCCCCCTATCAGGGACAAGGTGACATGATGGCGAAAACTAAACTACAAGTTTGTTCAATATGCGTGAACAAGTTCTAACATGTGTCGTAAACATCTTCTTGGCTACTGATGCCCATTGCCAAGAAGCGATCAATCCAAGATGAATCTTGGTTCTTGCAGGAGGCTTGTGTTTGAAGCATCTGTCTGAAGAATGAGTGTGTCGACCACGGTGCTTGCATGGATGAAGATCAAAACAATGATCTTTCATATGACCAACTCGATCATAGTGTTGGTATTTCTCAATCTGATGTTGTTGTGGAACAGGATCTGGAACAGCTACAGGTGAACTGTCATACAAGAATCCGACACTCTGAAATATGATGGGCTTGGTGTAGTCTGAAATATGAAAGGACACATCCTTGTCATATCCAAGACCAGTTCTGTGCTTGTTGTGGACAAGCTCTTCCCAAGGTCTGATGATGGGCTTAGGAAGTGCAGGCTGAACTGCTGCATCTGCATGTACATCTACTCTTGTGCAAGGAACTGAATGGGAATCATCTGGAACTTTATCTTCTTGCTGCTGATGGGAGTCAATCTCAATCTTCTGAACAGAAACAGGTTCAGAATGGTGACTCTTTTGCTGAAGTTCATCTTGTTGAAGCTGAGATTCCAACTGTAAAAACTCAATCTTCTCTTGTGCATCTAGCAAACAACTTTGAATATCAAGAAGAGCATTCTTGCTCATTTTTACCATATCATGAACATTTGAATGAATGAGGTCATTCAACAACACTAATGCCTCATTAATTTTGGCCATTTCAACAAATTAGGCTCAAAAATAAATGAAAGGGTGTCGGCTACAACCGAAAATGCACCCGTTTACAATGTGATGCAACAAGAAATACAAATGACTCAAAAGAATTTCCAACTATGGAAATCTCAAGGACAAAATGTGCTCCTCAAATGATGGAGGGCAATCAACAATCCAACAACTCAAATTCACTGATTCCAACTATGAATGAAGAGGCAAATTCACTCACAATGTGAGTTCAATACAAAATCTCTGCAAAATATTTGCAACTGAAAACACTATGCAGCTGAAATTTTCTTCAAATAACTATTTTCAATGATGGCAAACTTGTCTTCAAATGTCAAATTCTTCAAAAAATCACCCTTATGTCAATGTCAAATCTGAAAATTTCTCTATATATTTTCAGTCCATCTTCTTCATATGTCGATTTTCTCTTTTCTACTGTTCATATCTCTCTTTCCTCTCTCTCTCTGCTTTTTTTTTTTTTTTTTTTTTTAATTAATTAAAAAAAGGGAATAATTAAAAAGGGAGGGGGATGGAAAATTAAAAAAATGTGTAGGGAGAGGGATTAAAAGGGAAGGGAAATTTAAAAGGAGTGGGAGAGTATTGAAAATGTTTTTTTTTTAATTTTTTTTTTTTAATTAATTAATAAATTAATGAGAATTAATTAAAAATGGGGGTTATTTAATTATTGAAATGAGAGGGGAGGGAATTTAATAATGGGGTGGGAAGTCGTATTATATGAGAGGGGAGGGAATTTAATAATGAGGGGTGAATATTAAAAAGGGAAATTTAAAAAAAATGTGGAGGGAAGATATTATATGGGGGGGGGAATAAAAAAATTTAAAATTTTTAAAAAGACTCATATTAAAAATAATTTGTGGGAGGGAGTTTTGTAATGAAAATTAAAATATGGCATAAACGTGGAAAGAAGAGGGTGTAAGTGAGATGGGGGAGCCGTAAGGATGGGTTAAGGAGGGTGTAACGCCGGCTGGAGGAGCGGCTGGTAGTTGCAGAGAGGGCGAAGTGTGGTGAGGCGTGAGTGCAATGTGTAGTGTTTGAGCCGTAGGGCATAGGGGTAAGGGTGGAACCGTAGGTAGATAGGTAGGCCGTAGTTGTGAGAGGGGTTGTAGGTGTGTGGAGAATGCGGAGGGTGGGCGAGAGAGCATTCGAGCTTGAGGGTCGAGTGGAAAGGGGCAGGGGATGAGTGTTGAGCAATGGAAGGGGCAGGTTGGGAGGGCGCAGGAGCAGAAGTGGGGTGGTAGTCGTAGGGACAAAGGCGTAAGACGCAGGTAGTGGGTAGCTGTGTAGTAAAAAAATTGCAGGTCGAGAGGGGGTGTAAGATTGCAGTGAGAGGGGGCCGTATGGCCTAGAGTTTGAATTGATTTTTTTTTTTTATTTTTTTTTTTATTTTTTTTTTTTATTTTTTTTTTTTTTTATAAAGAACAGCAGAGTAGAGTAGAGGGAATTCACAGAGATTTGTAGACTCAAAAATTTTCAAGAAATGCAGGAAATCGCCAGTAAAACTCAGAATTTTTCAGTAGCTCAGCAGCACGAAATTGGACAAAATGCAGAAATTTTTTTTTTCTCAGAGAATGTGGCAGAAATTTGCCAGTAAAAACTCAGAAATTTCTTCTTTAGAAACCCAATATAAAACACTATTCCAGCAGCTCTTCAAAATGCAGATTTTAATAAGCAGAAATTGCAGAAAAAATGAGAATGAAAACCTTCTGATGGGCAGTGTTGCTTCTCTTCAAAATCAATGCCTGACTGCTGCCAATTTATGAATGCTGGGATTTTGAATGCGCTCCTCTTCAAAACACTTCTGAATGCTGCAAAATGTCTGCAAAATCACTGCTGCAAAAACTCTCTAAATGCTGCAAAAATGTCAACAATTTTGCAGATATGCACAGGCCATAAACACAAATGGCTCACTAAATTTGGAGCAGGGCTAGCAATCGCCCGCTCTGATACCATGTTAAAGCACACACATGGTGTATGAGAGAAGAATACACACACACAAGAGACTCAACACACAATGAAAGATAAGCGTCAGGCTTTCTTATTTTCCATTATACAAAGATGTACAGTTATAGTACAATGGTGTGCCTCTTGGTTTCATATTCCAAGGTCACTTGGACTCCATTGTGACTTTTCGCATTCCACACCTACCCATGTAGGATTAGGTGTTCCAACATAATAAGAAATCATGGCACAATAAGTTGATTAATGCTCTTTGGGATGACAGGCTCACCACAAAGAAATCAATTGACATGTCTCCATACCAATTGGTTTATGGAATGGATGCAATGTTTCCTTCTTCCTTGGGAGTTCCAGTAATTAAGATGATCCAAGATATTCAAGTTGCACCAAATGACATTCAAAGGAGGATAAATGATACCTTTTAGCTGTAGCAGTCCAGAGAGGAGGTTTACGAAGGAAAATAATTAATTCAAGAGAATATCAAAAATATCTTTGACAAGAGAACCAAGGCCAATGATTTCAACTTGGGAGACAAAGTTATGAAATGGGATTCCAGAAGAGAGGATAAAGGAAAGCATGGAAATTTTGATAATATTTGGCAAGGGCCATAGATCATTGATTTTTCAGGGGAAATAATGCTTATTTTCTCAAAGAGTTGGATGGTACCGAAGTATATGGAGGTCATGTCAATGGCAGGATGCTGAAACATAATTTATTTTAAAACTTAGGTTGAATTCTCATCATTGTAAATATTGTTGTAGGCTTTATAAGCACACCACTGACAAGGTTGAAGCCTGAAGTGAAGGCCCTAAGCCTAGTTTGATGAGAAAATATGAAAACAGAAAATAAATCAGATGAAGAAGAAAGAAAATTAGTTAAAAATGTTGCAGAAAACGAGCATCCAAGGCTACTGGTCTCAAGTTCTTAACACTTCTTTTCAGGAAGCGCCATCCTCAGCTGGAGCCACTTTTAGTACCCTATAAATTATAAGAAGCACCATCCCCAGCTAGAGCCACTGTTAGTACCCTATAAATTATAGGATCTCAAGGTGATTGGATACTTCACATTTCTTGCAAAGTTTTCATTATTGAAAGGCTTTTCAAAATTCAAATGATTTCAAATAAAAAATATGAAAAGAAAGAAAAGAGGGTATAAAAAAAAAACAGAAAAAAGAAGAGAAAAAAAAGAAATAAAACCCCAAAAATAAATAAAGCTGAAAGTTTTGCAAGTTCAATTGCCACTACTCATTAGATAATTTTGTCAGTTCATACAATTTAATCATGATTGGAAAGTTTTCAATTTCTGTTGATAGGTTAGAGAAAAATATTTTCCAAACTATTTAATCTTGGCTTATTAGCAGATAGGTAGAAAATGAAATTGACTCAACCGTTTAAACTGAGTCAATGGCTGAAATAAGGTTAGGTGTTAAGTTAGAAATTCAAAAGAAAAATGATTAGCGGGTTTTCTAGTCCAAATTCACCCTGAAAAAAAAAAAAAAAAAAAAAAAAAAAAAAAAAAAAATGTTAGAGGATTAGTTTGGGTAGGTAGTTGTGCTGAGGAGAAAGAATGAAAGGAAAAGGTGAAATTTGTTCCACCTGCTGCAACATCAAAATCCCATTTCTCTTATGGTGGAAGAGGATAAAAATATAGGATGTCCACACTCAAAAAAAGGAAAAGGGGTTATTTTTTAATAAGTTTTGACTTCAAATTCATTTGGGCACACCTCATGTGAAATTATTATCCTAAGTTCTGAAGCTATAAATTTTCTTTATTCCTAAAAAACCCCCAAAACCACATTATTTCCGTTTATCCTAAGTCCTAACTACCCCCCGACACTCATTCATTCTGTCGACCCCACCATCATGTCGCACATCACGTTCGCGCTAACATCCCCGCAACTCTCAGCCATCTCCACTCACCACCACGTATCTGATGGTCCACAATGCCTTTCAGCCCCCCCTCAGCCGTTGTTGTGAAACCAGCTCCAAAAATAGAAGAAAAGAGATATCAACGCCTTAGAAATAAGCCACTTCGAGGGAGCAACCTCCAATACATTACATGAATGAACAATTATTGGATGATACAAATTACAAAGCCTCCTTTCTATATATAGGAGTCCATGGGGCCACAATGTAATCCTAGTGGGGCCACAATGTAATCCTAGCCGACCTAACAACAATAATTTAAGGGCACAATAATAACAATATGGGGGTTACAAGGGTACAATAATAACAATAAGGGGGTTACACTAACAACAATAAGGGACTATACTAGTAATATAGGGACCTAACATGCCCCTCTCCTTCAAAAAAGTGTTGTCCTTAACACTTGAGTAGCTCTGGGTGCTTCTGTATAAAATTCTCATCCTCCCATGTAGAATCTTCAGTGGGTAAGTTCTTCCACTTGATGAGATACTCTGAAATTGATCGATTCCGTAGTTGTCGAGTTCTTGTTTCCATGACCGCTTCTGGTTCCAATATGACTTTTCCTTCCTCATCAAGTTCTGGCAATATTGTTTGAACTGGAAGATTTTCTCCTATAACCTTCTTTAAGCATGAAACATGGAAAACTGGATGTACTCGCGAAGAAGCAGGAAGCTCCAATTGGTATGCCATAGTACCAATCTTTTGCAACACCTTGTAAGGACCATAGTACTTTGGCGATAATTTATTATCCTTCTTAGCTTGCTTGAGGGACATTTGTTTATATGGTTGTAGCCGTAAAATACCCAATCTCCTACATCAAAACTTCTCTCGCTGCGATGTTGATCTGCCTGTTGTTTCATTCGATTTTGTGCCAAATTCAGGTTATCCTTTAAGAGTTGGAGAACTTCTTGCTGATGGTCGATGTGATCTTCCACTGCTTGAACCTTCGAATTTTCCCTTAAAGATGATGTGATGGATGGTGGATGATATCCATAAAGTGCCATAAATGGGGTCATTTTTGCTGCAGTATGGAAGGAAGTGTTATACCACCATTCAGCAAGAGGTAACCACTTGACCCATTATGTTTGTTTATCAGATACAAAACAACGGAGATATCCTTCCAAACATTTATTTACTATCTCAATTTGACTATCGGATTGAGGATGATAAGATGAGCTATGAGCTAATTGAGTAAGCAAACAAGAAAATAATTCCGTCCAAAAAGTTCCAATAAAAATGGGGTCTCTGTCGCTCACAATAACCCTTGGGTTTCCATGTAGCTTTTGAATTGTGTCCATAAATGTAGTAGCAATTGTAATTGCTTTAAATGGATGATATAATGCATAAAAGTGTGCATACTTGGTAAGTCTATCAACTACCACCATGATGACACTCTTTCCTTCGGACTTAGGTAAACCTATGATAAAATCCATTGAAATCTCCTCCCAACGTTGACTTGGAATGGATAAAGGTTTTAGATGACCCGGGGTCTTAATTGTCTCAACTTTATTTTGCTGGCATACCAAACATTTCGCCACAAACTTTTAAATATCATACTTAAGGCCATCCAAAAAAAATTCATTCTTCATCCTGCGGTAAGTTTTTAAAAATCCTAAGTGTCCTCATAAAGGAGAAGTGTGAAATTCCAAAAGAATCTTTTGTTTTAGTTGGGAATTGTTACAAAGATATAAGCGATATTTGTACCATAAGGAATCATTTTTCCAACTAAATGTATCAGATGTACTAGGATCTTGCTGCAACTTTTGAATGAGTGTCCACATTTCTTCGTCCTTTTTCCATTCATCTCTTGCTTCGTTTATCCAATATGGTTGGCTAATAGAAATGGTACAAAGCAATGCTTCTACCTCTTCATTCTTTCTTGAGAGTGCATCTGCAATAACATTTAGCTTCCCTTTTCTGTAGATTATTTCAAAGTCATAACCCAACATATTTGTGACCCATTTTTTCTACTCTTTTGAAGATGGTTTTTGTTCCAAAAAGTGTTTAAGACTATCATGATCAGTGTTTACCTTGAAGTGTCTTCCCATTAGGTAAGTTCACCATTTCTTTAGTGCATGTAGTATTGCTAACATTTTCTTCTCGTAAATAGGTTTCTGTAAATAATTTCCTTTGATTGGACAACTTTCAAAAGCAACGGGTCTTCCTTTTTGCATTAAAACAACACCAATTCCATTTCCTGAGGCATCACATTCCATAATAAAGGTTTTCTGAAGTATGGTGTAGCTAAGACCGGTGCTAGGCACATTGCCTCTTTAATATGTTCAAAGGCCTTAGTTGCTTCAAGAGTCCATGAAAATGCATCTTTCATCAATAATGTTGTTAGAGGTGATGTTATTCTCCCATAATTATTAAAAAACTTGCAATAATACCTTGTTAACCCGAGAAATCCTTGCAACTGCTTTATGGTTGTGGGGACTTTCCATTCCTTAATGGCTTTAATTTTGTTAGGGTCTACCTTAACACCCTCGTGAGATACAATATGACCCATTTATTCCACCTCTTGTACTCCAAATAAACGTTTGGATGTTTTTGCATATAATTATTTCTCCTGCAATAGTTTGAGCACCTTGTCAACATGTTGAACATGATCCTTCCAAGACCTGCTGTAGATTAGTATATCATCAAAAAATACTAGCACAAATTTTCTAAGGAAGCGTTTGAAAATGGAATTCATCAACCCTTGAAATGTAGAAGGTGCATTGGTAAGGCCAAAAGGCATGACCAAAAATTCATAATGACCCTCATGAGTTCTAAATTTTGTTTTTGGAATATCTTCAGTCTTCATTCTAATTTGATGATATCCTGAACGAAGATCCAACTTGGTAAAATAAATTGCTCCATGTAATTCATCCAATAACTCATCAATCACAGGAATGGGAAATTTATCTTTAATGGTGAGCTTATTAAGCTCCCTATAATCCGGACACATTCGCCATGATCCATCCTTCTTGTGTACCAATACTACAGGAGCAGAGAAAGAACTTTGACTAGGTTGAATTATACCCGCCTCTAACATTTCCGCAATCATACGTTCAATTTCGCTCTTTTGGAAGTAAGGATATCTATAAGGCCTGATGTTTGGAGGAACACTTCCTGGAATCAAATGAATCGCATGATCATGATCACGAATAGGTGGGAGTCCTTTGGGAGTTTCAAACACCTTGGAATGATTGTCCAAGACTTGTTGGAGATCTGCACAAATAGATGATTTTGATGTTGGAACTTCTAGTGAGCATAATTGTGCAATTACGCCTCGCTGTTCTTTCTTTAGAAGCTTTGTCATGACATTAGAGCTTCTTATCCTTCCTGGCTTCCCCGCAATACCCCGTAATTCGACTTCCTTTCCTTCTGAAAAAAATTTCAAGAAAAGTTCTTGAAAATTAAAAGCTACCGTCCCCAAAGATTGTAACCATTGTACTCCTAGCACAACATCAGCACCTCCCATAGGAATGGAAAGCATTGGACTAGTCAATACATATTCCCCCATGGTTAGCTTGATATTATGGCATTTTCCAGAGAAATTTATAGTTCCTCCATTCGCAACCATCACTTGACATTCTCAAAGCGAAACATCGAGAGGGGGGGGGGTTGAATCAGTATTCCTTTCAATTAAAGCATTATTTAATCTTCAATTATTATCAGTGTTTGTAAAACTATAGCAACAAACAAGAGGAACACAAATGCACACAATTTTTATGGTGGAAACCCACTCCGGGACAAAAACCACCTAATGCTTTTCTAATAATTCTGTAATATTCAACTCCAATTGAAAATAAAGCTCCAACTTCCTAGAATCTAGAAAAGAATTCTTCTCCAACTCCCACTGGATGGATGCTCCAACTCCTGAGATCATTCAGTAGTCAACTGAACGAATTCCCCAACACCCAATGAGCTACAACTCACCCTAGCACCACCCTACCACCCTATCGAAGAATAAAAGAAGAATGGACTCCCGTACCAGGGAAAATGGTGCACTTTAAAATGATATAGAATGATGCAGAAGAAGAATATATACTATACCATAACCCCAACTTTGACACAACCACCTAATGATGATCCTAGACCTCCCAACACTGCCTCTTCAACCCATGGCAGATAGACACTAGTACAATTTGTACAATAATGTATTTACAATGACTAAGTACAATGATTGTATGGAGTGCTGCCCACTTGAAGACTTCATATGATGAACTTCATGCTGTTGTTATGCACCTTGGTTGCTGCTCTTGTCATGCTACCCTCTGCTACACCTTGTTTTGCTTTGCTGCCGTAGAAAGTCTGGTCCTTTGCAACCCTTGACAAAACATGATCTAGCTTTTTCTTGCCTTCTAGGAGCTCGATATTGAATCTGGTGTATCTCTGTTATTTCAGATCCTCAATATCTAATTTTTAGTCTTGTAGTATTCCTCTAAGTTTTATTTCCAATGCCACAGGTCTGACCCAATTTGGATTCTTCAAGAGAGAGTTATACCCAATCTCTCACAATGCCCTAATTATGGACTATTTCAGTAGAGCGCACTTGTATGGCATGCCACATCTCATTGTTTCTTCATTTGGCTCTAAAATTGATAGAGAGAAAAGTGCAGACTGTACACTATCTACCAATTTTTACATAATTCCAATATGATACTCAGAGAGAGAGTTATGACGAATTTACCAAGGTCGCTTCTTTGAGATGAATTTCAGGAGCCTGCAAAAACCCTGACTTCCACAGATCATATCTCCAAAAATATTGCGCACCTTGATCTGAATTTTTACAGCTGCTTCCTTAGGATTTCGGCTTTTTCTCATAAAAATTTCAGCTTCTGAACCTTCGTATAAAAAATTTTAGAGCGCAAATTCCACAATGACCTATTTCAGATGGAGAAATCCCTTGCCTAAGGAGGAAATGAAGATCACTATTTATATAAATTGTTAGGTTGAGAGGGGCTTCAACAAGTGAACGTGGGAGGGATTTTAGGAGCTTATAAAATATTAATTATGACTTTTTAATGACCCATGCCCCAACTCCATGGGGTTTTAGCCCACTAACTTGGGGTACAAACTTCAAACATGAATATCTCTCAAGCCGTGAAGAATTACATGGCATGCCATATATCAATGGAAACATATCGACAAGTAGAAACCATCAACAAAGTTATTGACCCAGGATATATTAATTTGGTAGGTAAAAATTCCCATGCAATATTGGGTTAGCCCCTGATGATGCTTGGGTTGACATCAATGACAACCGCTGATCAACAATCTCCCCCTTTGGCATTGATGGCAACACAAGTACTCCCCCTGCGATCATGACACCTCTTCCTACAAAATTCTCTCCCCCTTTGACATCAATGGCAAAGGGTAAATCCCCCTGAAACACAACCATCCTATGGACCTAGACACACTTCCACTCCCCTTGAAACACAACTGTCCTGCAGACCTGTAATCTACTTCCACTCCCCCTTTATATTCTGAAAAAGGAAAATCTAATGAGAACTTGGGAGAATCCCAAGCTTCTGGAAAATATATTCCAATGCTGGCGAATATTTAATATGTGATTCTTTTGGTGCTGCTTGGAATCTTGCTACTTGTCCAACTGCTTGCATAACATCTGGTCGGAAAGCTAGTACATATAGAATGCTACTAATCATAGATCTATATAACCTTTGATCCACATCCTTAGATGATTCGTCTATTCTCAATTTGCAACCTGTTACCATTGGATTAAGGATGGGTTTGCAATCTTCCATTTTAAATTTCTTGAGCATTTCCTTGATGTAATTGGCTTGACATATAAATATTCCTTTC
Source organism: Pinus albicaulis (assembly GCA_034641835.2). NCBI lineage: Eukaryota > Viridiplantae > Streptophyta > Pinopsida > Pinales > Pinaceae > Pinus > Pinus albicaulis. The sequence goes on from CM076575.1 coordinate 118,932,006, forward strand.
TCTTGCTGAGATATTTCAAGCCCTAAGAAGTATGTCGGCTCACCAAGTAAAGGCATCTCGAAATCACTTTTCACCTTTGTAGCAAAATTCTTAATTAGTCGATCATCATTGCTACCAATTATTGTATCATCCTCTTTAGCTATTAGACATGCTTTAGTTGCTTCATCTAGCCACAATTTCACCATACACACCTTTCCTGATTTCACATTTCGTGGAGTTGAATAGTATTGTGTGTCCTTGATCACACATTTGTCCAACACTGAGCAGATTGTGATTCATGTTTTCAACCAATAGAACATTCTTGGCTAGAGCATCTTTGCTTCTAAGAGTGACAGTACCTGATCCTATAACATTTGAAGATCCATCATTTCCAAAGGACACGGTTCCATCCTTCTTCTCTTTCATAGATACAAATTTATTTCTATCTCCAGTCATATGCGTTGAGCAACCGCTATCAACATACCACACATCTTTGTTCTTTTGAGCCTTGAAAGCGAGAGCACAATTATAATTCTTCTTCTTCTTCCATGTTTGTTCGTTCTGTGGCTTCAAAGATTCTTCTGGAGGATTTTCAAGTCTGCGGTCTTTGGCTATGTGTCCAAAGTTTCAACATTTGTAACATTCAATATTATTTCTTAAATGTTCAAATATATTAATGTTTCGCTGAGCCCTGGGAGGTTCATATTTGACAGATCTCCTGGAATTGTATTCATTCCTAGGGTACGTGCGACATTCTACAGCTTTATGACCAAATTTTCCACATGAATAATAGTAGCCATAAAAAATATGTTGGTACCTGGATGGAAATTTTCATCAAGGAATTGTCTTCCAAGGCTGTTCTTGTGAATCTTGTCCAATGAAGTCTACATGCATGTCAGATCTCATAGGTTCATTGTATTTTGTTGTAGAAGGTCCTGCTTCTTCTTCTTTGTAACCGATGCCAGTTTTTGCGTTGTAAGATCGTTGATTGTTGATGAGTTCTTCCAATGCCCTTGCACTATTGGCATAGTTTTAGATATTTTTTCCTTTCTTCACTTCCTCACACAGCGAGACTACTTCGGCTTCTATTTCTTTCCTTTCTTGGTTGCTTTCTTCCAACTTATTTTGAAGTGACTCTTCAATGCATTTTTGTTCTTCAACTTCAATTTTGAGACCTTGAACTTTTTCTTCAAGAGTATTGGAATGGATCTTCTCCACCTTGAGATCTTTTATAAGCTTTATTTCTTCCTCATAAAATTCTTCTATGGTCCTTCCTTCTTCTTCGTTGTTTGATACCTCTTGTTTATTGTGCTTGGGTTTATTGTGCTTGGCCATAAACAATACTCTCTCATTGGCTTCTTCTTCACTGTCATTGTCTTCATCGGATGATGCTGCAAAATGCCCAACCTCATTACAGCTGAAACATATCAATGGAAGTTTACCTTTGAATTGTCCCTTATAAATTTTTAGTTTTCTCATGAAGTAAGCATATTCTTCATCTGAAATACCTTCTAGAGTATTGGTTATTTCATCAACGTATTGGAAGTATGGAGCAATGTTGCAATCTTCTTTCATTCTGAGTTGCTCAAATTTTTCTCTATAGATTTGAAGCTTTGCTTCTTTGACATTTGAGTCACCTGCATATATATTCTCAAGCTTGTCCCATACATTTTTGGTAGTTTTACAACCCAACACCTTATGATAAGCAGATTCAATAAGTCCACTAATAATAATATTCTTTTCTTTTGCATCATTTACCAAATTCTTCTTACCTTGTTCATCCGTGGTTGATGTAAATCCATTTTGAACAGTGTCCCATACTTCGTAACCTTGCGCCAAGAGATAGACCTCCATTCTTCCTTTCCAAAGTGCATAATTATTTTCATTGAATAGAGGTACACCATTCTTGGTATGCTCCATGACCTCCTTCCAACTGTTAAACTGCTATTGAAGGAACCAAGCTCCGATACCAATTGTTGGAAATACTGAGAGGGGGGTTGAATCAGTATTCCTTTCAATTAGAGCATTAGTTAATCTTCAATTATTATCAGTGTTTGTACAATGATAGCAGCAAACAAGAGGAACACAAATGCACACAGTTTTTAAGGTGGAAACCCACTCCAGGACAAAAACCACCTAATGCTTTTCTAATAATTCTTTAATATTCAACTCCAATTGAAAATAAAGCTCCAACTTCCTAGAATCTAGAAAAGCATTCTTCTCCAGCTCCCACTGGATGGACGCTCCAATGCCCAAGATTCTTCAGAGTCAACTGAACGGATGCTCCAACACCCAATGAGCTACAACTCACCCTAGCACCACCCTACCACCCTATAGAAGAATAAAAGAAGAATGGACTCCCGTACCAGGGAAAATGGTCCACTTTATAATGATATAGAATGATGTAGAAGAAGAAGATATACTAGACCATAACCCCAACTTTGACACAACCACCTAATGATGATCCTAGACCTCCCAACACTGCCTCTTCAACCCTTGGTAGAGAGACATTAGTACAATTTGTACAATAATGTATTTACAATGACTAAGTACAATGATACCTTTATAATGATTGTATGCAGTGCCGCCCACTTGAAGACTTCATATGATGAACGTCTTGCTGCTGTTATGCACCTTGAATGTTGCTCTTGTCATGCTACCCTCTGCTGCACCTTGCTTTTCTTTGCTGCCATAGCAATTCTGGTCCTTTGCAACCCTTGACAACACATGATCTAGCTTTTTCTTGTCTTCTACGAGCTCAATATTGAATCTGGCATATCTCTGTTATTTCAGATCCTCAATATCTAATTTTTGGTCCTGTAGTATTCCTCTGAGTCATATTTCCAATGCCACAATTCTGACCCAATTTGGATTCTTCAAGAGAGAGTTATACCCAATCTCTTACAATGCCCTAATTATGGACTGTTTCAGTAGAGCGCACTTGTAGGGAATGCCCCATCTCACTGTTTCTTCATTTGGCTCTAAAATTGATAGAGAAAAAATTACAGACTGTGCAATATCTTCCAATTTTTATGGAATTCCAATCTGATACTCAGAGAGAGAGTTATGACAAATTTACCAAGGTCAATTCTTTGAGATGAATTTCAGGAGCCTACAAAAACCCTGATTTCCACAGATCATATCTCCAAAAATTTTGTGCACCTTGATCTGAAATTTTTACAACAGCTTCCTTAGGATTTTGGCTTCACCTCATAAAAATTTCAGCTTCTGAACCTTCGTAGAAAAAAATTTAGAGCGCAAATTCCACGATGACCTGTTTCAAATGGAAAAATCCCTTGCCTAAGGAGGAAATGAAGATCACAATTTATATAAATGCTTAGGTTGAGAGGGGCTTCAACAAGTGAATGTGGGAGGGATTTTAGGAGCTTAAAAAATATTAATTATGACTTTTCAATGACCCATGCCTCAACCCCATGGGGTTTTAGCCCACTAACTTGGGGTACAAACTTCAAACATGAATATCTCTCAAACCGTGAAGAATTACATGTTGTGCCATATATCAATGGAAACATCTCGACAAGTAGAAACCATCAAAAGAATTATTGACCCAGAATATATTAATTTTGTAGGTCAAAATTCCCATGCAATATTGGGTTAACCCCTGGTACTGCTTGGGTTGAAATCAATGACAACCGCTGATCAACATGGTGTTGGGTATAGGAAACAATTCAATTCCTTGGCTACCTTACAATGAATAAAATTATGGGTACAACCTGAATCAATCAACACTATTACCTTTTTCTTCTTGATATGTACTTCTATCTTGAGAGTTTGAGGAGTGGTAATTCCTGCCAATGCATTACATGATATGGTTGGACTCATTTCTTCCTCTTCTAGGGCTGGTTCCTGGTGTATATCCTCTTATTTTGAAGATTCTTGTTAATTTTCTTCTTTCTCTTTACAATCTATGTAAAATAATTTCTTCTCAGCACACTTATGACCTTTAGTGTATTTTCTGTCACAACTGTAGCAAAGCCCTTTTGCTATTTTTTCTTCCAATTGTTGTGGTGTCAACCTTGTAGGTTGTGGAAATCTAGGAGTAGCAACACTTCCATCTTTATAGAAGTGAGTGGTAGGATTCCTTGTCGCCATAATTTTACATTCAATTTTTCTTGCCAACCTGAATGCCTTCTCTAATGAATCAGGTTCCAAAACGTGAATTGCATGTTGGATGTTATCCTTTAAAGTACCTATGAAAAGATCAATCATGTGTTCCTCTGGAATATCAATTACCCTTATATTCAGTTTTTGGAAGTCCTCAATGTGCTCCCCCACCGAACACTTTTGTTTGAGATTTATCAATTGGCTAAAGAAGGTGTTGCTCTTTGTAACCTCATAATGTGCTATCATTTCCTCCGTAAAAATTGACCAAGTGACAATTTTTTTATGAGAGCAAAGCCATCGATACCATACAAATGTATTTTGTTCTAAATGTAAAGTTTTGCATATTATTGAGATCAAAATATTGCTCCATCTGTAGTATCCATGTTATAGGATCCTTTCCATAAAACTTCCTCATATCCATTTTTGGAATATAGTGGTTCTTCCCTCCAACATTAGAGTTTATGAAATCACGATTAACATTTATTTTTTTATCATCATGAGTTTCCTCTACTATATTTTCACCATTAGGAAACATTTCTTGTATCAACTTTGTCAAACCTTCCATGTCTGCTTTTAGATCATTCTTCATGTTTTCCATCTTAGCTTCCATGTCATCCATCTTAGATTCCATGCCAACTTCCATGCCATCCATCTTAGCTTCCATGCCATTCTTCAAACCATCCATCTTAGATTCCACGCCTTTCTTCAAACCATCCATCTTAGTTTCCACGCCTTTCTTCAAAACTTCCATGACATTTTTTGTTGCTCTTTGCGAGAGCGAAATTTGTTGCACTTGCTCTTGTAATTTTGATATGTCATGTTTCCATTCTTCGTCTTCATGAGTCATAGTAGAGCCTTCTAAAGGCTTAATGGGTGTTGAATTATTTTTAGGGGCCATTTTAGAATCCAATACTGATATCTATTCTACAAGATTCTCTTGGAATCAATTCAACTTGATTCTTCAAAAAAGACTTATGCAATTTGGAAAAAAAAATACACACATTTTACTTGCCTTTGAGGAGCTCGATATTGAAATTGACTTATCTCTATACTTGCAAATCCTCAATATCTGAAATTTGGCCCTATAGTATTCCTCTTAAGCTTCTTTCAATTTCCATAGGTATGACTTGATTTGGATTCTTCAAGGCAAAGTTATTTCCAATCTCCCACAATGACCTAATTATGGACTAGTTCAGTAGAGTGAACTTGTACGACTTGTCACGTGTCACTGTTTTCTCCTTTGGCTCTGAAATGTATAGACAGGAAAACAAAGTCTGTGTAATTCCAGTCACTTTTTACATAATTCCAATCCGATGCTAAGAGGGAGAGTTATGAATATTTTCCCACGATCACCTCTTTGAGATGAAATTTGGGAGTCTGAAAAAGACCTAACTTCCACAGATCATATCTCCGAAAATATTGCAAACAAAGCTCTAAAATTTTGTGACAATGTTCCTTCGGATGTTGGCGTCACGCTCTAAACATTTCAACTTCAGAATCTTCATAGAAAAAAATTATAGAAAAAATTATGCGATGACCGTTTTAAGTGGGGTTCAGGAGCCTGCAAAAATCCCTACCTTCCACAGATCATATCTTCGAAAATAGTGCGAACCAAGCTCTGAAATTTTGTGACGATGTTCCTTAGGATTTCAATGTCACACTCTAACAATTCCAACTTCTAAACCTTCGTAGAAAAAAATTTATAGTGAAAATACCACGATGACCTGTTTGGAATAGCGAAACCCTAGAATCTAAAGCTCTGATACCAAATGTTGTGAAACTAGCTCCAAAAATAGAAGAAAAGAGATATCAATGCCTTAGAAATAAGCCATTTCGAGGGGGCAACCTTCAATACATTACATGAATGAAAAATTCTTGGATGATACAAATTACAAAACCTCCTTTCTATATATAGGAGTCCATGGGGCCACAATGTAATCCTAGTGGGGCCAGAATGTAATCCTAGCCGACCTAACAACAATAATTTAAGGGCACAATAATAAAAATATGGGGGTTATAGGGGTACAATAATAACAATACAAATTACAAAACCTCCTTTCTATATATAGGAGTCGATGGGGCCACAATGTAATCCTAGCTGACCTAACAACAATAATTTAAGGGCACAATAATAACAATATGGGGGTTACAGGGGTACAATAATAACAATAAGGGGGTTACACTAACAACAATGAGGGACTATACTAGTAATATAGGGACCTAACAGCCGCCGAACGTTAACAAAGGGGGGGTGGGGGGGGTCTTAAATGGGCAGTATCTAGTACCACCCACTCTGCTACATGGAACACCCATGGTACTTCGCACCCCCCCGCTCCATTACCAGTCACCGCTCCTCCCCCCACCCTTCGAAAAGTGGTTTTCACCACTGTCAAAACCGTCACGCTCATTCAATCTTCAATTAACCATTAGTTCCATGTCCACTCCCGACTTTTCCCTCCATTCAATCCCATCGCCCCCCACCAACACGGTTGTTGTTGCCATTAATGGCTAATCTGTTATCCAACGGACCCGCGCCTAACCAACGACCACCAAATCGTTGTTTACAGTTGAAATTCGGCATAACAGTAGAGTTTACTCTGCTTATTATGGTCAAAATTGTTACAGACTCTCAAATTCACAGGTAAATCAGAGATGAGTATAGCTAAAGAAAGGATTTTTTTCATCAAGGATAAATCATCATTTTTCCGCAGGCCCGATAGCAGGTTTCTTTGTTAACTCTGCTCACAATCCCTTTTTAAGTTGTCCCTTATCTAAATATCGTTCTAAGACAAGTTTTCACTCTCTGTTCCCCCTTCTTTCATCCCATTATTTTCAAATACAGTGGTAAATCCATTTGAAGAGGCATGCCTCCCAAGAAATACTAGGACCCCATTATCCCTATGATCTACCCTTAGATAGACTTAGATCACATGCCCCTGGCTAACAGAGATTACAAGATCCATGAGACAGAGTCTAATTTTTACTTGTTTGATGTCTATTGTTGGCTTGAGGACAAATTCCTTCAAGAATTAGATGATATAGGCCTTTGGGAAACCAAATTTCCTTATTTCATTTTTCCCAGAATTGATGACTACCCTGAACTGATCATAAAATGTCAGTCATTTAATGACATTTACCAAAAATTCATAGAGAACCCTGGGGGAGAAATACTATTTTCCATCAATGCCCAATCCATTCAAGAAATGATGCAGGCCCCCATTATTGAGAATACCACTCCCTTTTCTTATGAAGCCCTGAGAGAATTATACCAGAAGATTGACTTTGCTAGCAAGGCCAAAACCTTAGAATTATTCTTGGCCACAGATGCCCCTATGCCTACCACAAATCCCCCATACCCTTCATCTGTCTTCCCTAATAGGACCAAACACATTATCAATGTTTTATATTACTTATTAAGGTACCATAATGATCAGTGGGTAGATGAAACCATGATTGGTTTCTTGTCCATTCTTTCCTCAGATGTTCAACCCAAAATCATGTTCAACTATGCACAGTTTCTAGCAGATGAAATTCATGAACAGTTCCTAAAGTTTCAGACATAAGAGGTACACCTCTTTTTTGTTGTACATATTTGTGTATTTCCAATCCAATAGGCTTCAGTTTGAGATGATGAAGCTGAATGATGATTCTCGGCCCCAATCAGTGATTTTCTGGACTACTTTATTGATGAAGGAGCAGAATAATTACTCCTACAAGAGATTTGTAGATTTTTTTATTCATCCAGTAATCAGTGCACTTAGTAGTACTATAGAGCCAAGGATTAGTGAGGAAATAAAGAAGGTGATGCAGTTGAATGAGTAGATCAAGATAGCAGATTGGTACCTCTACCAAAACTACACAAAGAACAGGGTTTATGGCAGCGAATTGGCCTGCTATAAATTGCCCAAGTATCTCTCTATGAGAATTTTTTCACTTGAATATATCAGACAAATGATAAATGCAGATGAGGTGCCTTTTGTCTCTGCCAAGAAGAAGTCACAATTCAAGATCAAATCACTAATTGGCCCATTTATTTGCAACAGCAGAGCAGTAGGGGATGAGGCAAATAAGATTTTGAAGGAGATGAAGTTCACACATAGTTTCACTTGGTCCTATGATCCATTGGGGATCATCCCCAAGAATAGGGTGGAGATCAAGTCCACTCCCTGCATTCATACTCACAAATTGGAGATAGAGCAATATATGAACAAAGAATAATGGGCAGCTAACACACTCCAGGAGGCAGAAGAGCAAGTCATCTCTACTTCAAGAATTCAAACACCAACTCCACAAGAAATAAAAGTTGCAGGAGCACAAGATGAAAAAGGAAAAGAACCAAAAAAGGAAGTAGGAATCAAGAGGACCAGGGAAGATCAAACAAACATGGATATTGATCTCTCCACTAAAGAATTAAAAATGAAATAGAGGAAGAGGGCCATAATCACATGGACATTGACCAGGGCAGTGAGAAGGATCAATAGACAATTATCACAATCAGAGACTCACCAAGCTCATCTCCAGCAAGTGGCCAAAAACTTTTCTCAACGTCCTCTACCACTGTGTCATTCCAACAGTAGAATGTGCAGACTCCAACATCTACCTCCACTGCAGGGAAAAATTAGGAAGATATCTATGACACATTCAAGGATATAAAAATAAGGAATGAGGTTCTAAAGACCAACACATATAATCAGTTTTGGAAACAAACAGGAAGGTCCCAAAGCAGACTTCTTTCAGATTTTGAATCTGAAAAGGGGAGAATGAAGATGGCCTTCTTAGAAGTAAAAATCCCTCAACCCAAGACTTCAGTAGACTACAAGAAAACCTCTTTTGAGTTTGACACAAATAACATTCATCTAATAGACCAAATGGAGATGCACAAGCATACAGGAGAAATGATCTCCTCCACACTAACTAGCACACCCATGAGTCTCTCAAAACTGCAGGTGACATCGTCCAACACACGATAACAGTTGAAGGTGGAAAAGATATCCTCCATGGCCAAAGACTCAAGGATAAAATCTCTGGAGGATTTAGTGATGTAACTTGGGTACAATCCATCAAACATAGCAGTGGAAGAAGCACTTGTGAAGAAGAAGAATGCAAACATAGCTGCTTTGAGAAGGCAGCTCAAGATGCTAGTGACAAAAGATCCTATGGCCAAGGAGATAGAATCAAATGAAACACAAAAGGCAGAGATGCTGCAATTTATCGTTGAAAAAGAAGAAAAAATTAAGAAAATGGAGAGTGAGATGGATAAAATGATAAAAGAAAGACATAAAGCAATAAGAGATGTAGTTAAGGGAGCAGCAAAAGAAGCAGATAAGGCCATGATTCCCCTATAAGAATTTCCTCTCATAGTGATTTCATCATCCACAACATCTACAGGTGCATCAAGAGAAGGCACTGAGCAACTAGCTAAGGCAATGGAGAACATGTCCTTACAGACAATAGAAATTAAAAATCTGCAAGATCAACTCAGTGACCTACAAGAGCAGTTTAAAAGGAAATATTCAACACATGCCACAGAGTTGCAGATCAGCAAAATCTTAAAGGAAGGCTTGCAGAAGTTCCTTAAGGAGTCCTCAATTGGAAGCATGGTAGGAAGAGTTAAAAAAATTATTTGGTTGGATATAATTGAATCTATGAATGATATATGGCCATCAATTCAAATGATTTTTGAACAGATGGATTTAATTGATTTAGTGAAAGTTTCCATTGAGAAAACAATGATGAACTTGGGGATAAGCCCCAAACTGCCCACAACATCATCAGATTCTTGAATTCTAAAATCAGTCATGAATTTGAGAAACTGCAAGTAGCATATAGAACATCCACCATATTCGAGGTAAAAAAGGTGTTGAACAACAAGAGTCTAGTTACACAACTAGAGGAAAGATGCCATCATCTGGAGATTGGAGTGAGTAGGTTTTTCAATAGGATCAAGCCACTGAAAAAAAGGGGATTTCCCTCCTTATTTGTTATCAATGATAAGTTGGTGCCTAGGACTGATTATGTGAAAAGGCTCACGGATATTTCAAAGGACACATCCAATATTACAAATATGAAGAACACAATGACTGGGAAAGCATTTTATGAAGTTATCAGCAATGATGTCTTCATACAACACGAAATTAAACACATCTTTCGGTTGAGGCCTACATTTGTGAAGTACACTGAGACTGATGAAGTCTACAAAATTTTGAATAGAACTAACATTATGACTCAAGAGGAATGGAAAATTTTATGTGGACTCCAGGGAGGATGACAACTCAGCATGATGACAAAATAGGCAACTCAGTGAACTATCTATGTCCACAGATCTAGTGTATTAGAATAGCTCAGCAATGTCGAATTAGCCAGCACAGTAGACTGCTACAACATTGAATGACAGTTTCATAGTAAATTTTAGACATCTGTTAAAAATGGCATTACATTAAATGACGGTTTCATAGTGAAGTTTAGACATATGTTAAAAATTTGTTGCAATGCATCCATGCCTGAGATGCACAGGTAAAATTTCAGTTACTTTGTACTAAGCAAACCGATTTCCCTTTGATAACATAAATCCATTGCAAATAGTTTAAATATAGAATTTCATTTAGTATTAGGGGTGGGACCCTGGTTTTATAAGCGCTTTTCATTGCAAGTAGTTGTAATTTTTCAAGCTAGAGAATCAATAAAGAGATCAGTCTGCGAGAATCATGTGTTGTGTTGTCCTGATGATGTTTCTCCTTATTCATGTTTAATGTTTTCCCACTGTAGTCTTTTCATGTGCACCATTTGAAATTCTAATTGTAAAACATGAAAGTTAGATTAATATTTATTGTTCAAAGTACCTTAACTCTCATTGTCTTTACAATTTTAATGTTTTCTTTTGATGTATGATTTAAGAATTCATAGTTTCTCCTAAGTCATTACTGAAAATGTTTTCTCCTTTTCATAATTTTTGCTTTAGCCATAAACACCATTATTCACAGCTATGTTGCCTTTCATTTTCTCTGGAATTTTATGCATATGCCCAACCTATTTCGACTCCATAGCCCAATGGAAACTGTTTAAAGGAACCACTTAAATCAAACCACAAACAATCACACAAAAATAACTCTCACAATTAATTTAACTAGCCCTAATCTGGGAGCTTGAAACAAATCTAAATCTTATATAGAGAGATCCCTCTATAAGTCTAGGAGGGATAGATCCTAGGCTTCAAGTGGTTTTGATGTTTTTATTTATAATTTATTCTTGTCAATCTTATAAATTATAGAGTGATAACACCTACCATGCCAGGTATTTTTGTGCGCCTTTTGTACTTGCTGATGAAATTTGGAAATAAACCAATCCTACTCTAATGCGGCCAATTACGACAGACGTTCCTCCATGATGTTTGCTTCAACCATATTAGTTAGTGTTGCAAGGCGTAGGCTTGGGATGATGTATTCCATTGGCATGATTGCTTCTTGGCCATAAACCATCATGAATGTTATTTTACCAGTCAAATTCTTGTGTGTGGTCCGATCAGCCCACAAGACAGAAGGTATGTTCACATCCCAATTGTTCCAGTTTGCATTGTAGATATTTGTAAGCACATTCTCCAGGCTTTTGTTAAAGGCTTCTACTACACCATTTTCCTGAGGTTCATAGGGAGTACTCTTCTAGTGATGTATCTGTAATTCCTCTGTCAGAGATTCAATGGTTTCATTAACAAAGTGTTTACCCCAATCACTCATCAATATCTTTGGGCATCCAAATCTAGTCAAGATATTTTCAAAAATAAATTGTGCAACAGTTTTTGCAGTACAATATTTTACTAGCTTAGTTGTTTCCCATTTGGTTACATAATATATTGTAGTGATGATATAGTGTGCGCTATTATTTTTCCCAGGAGGATTAATAGGTCCAACAAAATCTATGGCCCATTTATTAAATTCTTTCAGGGCCATCTGCAGCTGCAATGGCATATCATCTCTACACAATGGCTTCCCTATTCTTTGGCATTCATCACAAGTTTGACAATATGTATGTGCATCATTGTGTAATGTGGGCCACTATAATCTAGTGCGCAAAACCTTTTGCGCAGTAGCATTCCCTGCATAGTGGCCTCCTGCCACCCCCATGATCTTCAACCAAGATGTCTTATCTTTCATGTTCTATGACATACCTTTTATAGTTGAACAACAATCAATGTAAACTCAGCTACGCGCGAAACCAACTCCTCCTTTTTTTGCATCGAATATTCAGCGGGAGCACTCCCAGTAGTTATAAAATGAATGATATCTAAAAAAATTTCATCAACCACTTGGATAAGAGTTATGCATCATGTATTCCTTCCTCTAGACTGGTCAGTTCTTCCCCATTCTCAATGCATGATAAGTGATCAAGTCCAACATTCAATCTGCTAGGTTTAACAATGATTTCAAAATCATATTCTTTAAATAACAACAACCATCTACAAATCTTACCCCCCAACACTCGCTTTTTGACCAGGTACTTCAAAGTAGAGTGGTCAGTTAACATCTTGAAGTACCCTCCTAGAAGATAATGCCTATATTTGTGCAAAGCATAGACCATAGCCAAGCCTTCCCTCTCTGTGGTTGAATAGTTGTGCTCTGCACTGTAAAGCTTCCTATTTGCAAAGGTAATGGGGTGATCAATATCTCCTTCTCCTAGCTGCGCTAAGACAGCTCCAAGTGAAATGTTGGATGCATCAACATGCACATGGAAATCCTTGGTCCAATCAGGGAATATTAAAATAGGCACAGTAACCATCTTTTCCTTCAGCAACTCAAGCTCTTTTGGCATTCATCATCCCAAAAAAAGGACATATCTTTCTTCAGAATTTTTCCATGGGTGTAGTGATCAGATCATAGCCCTGAATGAATTTTCTATAATATCTTATGTGTCCCAGAAAAGAGCACAACTATTTTTCATTGGCAAGAACTTCCAAGCTAATAATAACTACAATCTTTGTTGGATCTAAAATCAACCCTTGCTAACAAACAATGTGTCCCAACAAGATCCCAAAGGGAACACAAAATATACACTTCTTCAAGTTAGGAGAGATCCAATGCTTCCTACAAGTATCGAGCATCATGCGTAGGTTGGAAATGTGCTTCTTCAGCAGTCCAAACATATTCCAATCATCAAAGTACGCCTCCAGAAACTTGTGCATGAACTCCTTGAATACAACTACTACTACACGCGAGAATATAACAAGGGAATTCTTCAACCCAAAAGGCATGATTGTGTATTGGAACGATCCCCATTCTGTTTCAAAAGTGGTCTTACTTCAGTATTCTAGCGCAATCCTGATCTGATGATACCCTAAAAATCCATTAGTGAAAGAGTAGGTCTCTTTTCCTCCAACATTGGCAAATATCTCATCTGAAAATGGATTATGGAAGGGGTCATGTATGAATGCATCATTTAGTTTGCACAGGTCCTCACAAATCCTTATTTCTCCCTTAGTCTTATTTTCTTGAACAACCATTAGGCTTACACAATCATATTGTTCCACGGGCTCAATGATTCCTCCAAGAACCATTTTCTCCAATTCTTCCTTCACTTTCTGCTTATATTTTGGACTTAACTGGTATGGTCGCTGCTTGACAATGTGCGCATCTAGTTTCAAAGTGATTTTTATAACTCCCAAATCTCCTACAATTCCTTTGAGCTTAGAAAAATTGGTGGGGAATAGACCCTGATATTCTGTCAAAAACTCCAAAACCTTTCCAAATATGTCATCATCCCAATAAACTCCTATTTTGGCCAACTTGGGTTGTTCCTCCATCCCAATTTTGACTTCCTTAAGTTTTAAGGGCTTAATCACACCCATCATTCCTAACAAGGGGCCTTCAACTGCGCTCCCCCTTATATTCTGGGATATTAATATTTCTTGGATCTTCATCGTTATCCTCCACTGACAGATTTCTGCAGTTGGAAATATTTTGCATATGTGCTTCCCATGTTGGCACAACACATTCTATTGGAGGCTAGTAATTATCAAAGACAATTTCCTCTATATCCTATAGGGCTTCGCTCAATCCCTCTGAACCACTAGCCATGCCAAAGGTTAACAGGAAGCTTTCACTCATTGTAACCCAATTAAGAGTCCCTCGACGCAACTCCGTCTCCAAATACCATGTAGTAGGGATTGGTCCCAACATATGGATAAACATGTGAACCCATTCAGCCCTGGGCTTCTTATCCCAAACCTCCATCCATGTAGGCAGGTGTTTATGCAGATCGCCTCGGTCACCAAAAATCTCAATTGGTTGGCTAGTGAGATGCTCAAAGCACAACCACATCATTCTGTTGAATTCCTCCCAATCCTCAAAGTTCTCTTTGTGTGTGTCCCACCAATTTGATGGAGTTGCGCGCATGGCAAGATCGAATGCCTAGAACCTTCGCTCTTTCAGGAAAGTCATTTCCATTTTTTCCAAAAATAAAACAACATTACTAGAACCATCAAAATTAGGCATTTCCCATACCTCTGAGGAGATGCATCACAAATTTTTAGTGACTCTGACGTAGCGCAGCGCAGACACAACATGCAGGCAATTCTTCCAGTTTTTCATTTATGCATCCGAATCAGATAAGCATGATCTATCCTTTTCCAAATTCAGCATCCCATCTGCAGTTGGGTTGATCCAATCCTCATCTCGTGCAATCAATTTGTAGATGTGGTCGATATTGTCTTCTTCGCAAATTGGTTCGGTTTATCTCTCCCCTTCCGCAAGATCCAAGGGTACTATAACCCGAGTACCATTGTTTTCAAATATCATACTCCTGCGCTTCAGGTTGATGATTCCCCCCATGTCTATGGCCCAATCCAGTCCTAGCAGTGCAAGGTAGGGGTATGTATCATCAAAAAAATTTATTACTTCAAATTCTGCACGTACCTTTACTCCAACAATATCTACCAAAACCTGTGGGAGTCTTCCCAATGGGATAATCTTCTGTTGATTAGCCATGCGCAGTTGAATGGGAGACCATTCTAGCTTTGGTTCACCCATCTTCTGCCAGGTCTTCTTAGGAAGAACATTCGTATGAGATCCTAAGTCTAAAATGACCTGATCCATCTCATATTCCCCAATTTGGACGGTCATGCACATCTCTCGACCAATTTTCTTCTTATTCTTGTAGATCTTGTTTACAGCCTTGCTCTCAGTCCTAGGAAACTCCTTATCTACGTAGCTATCTATTAGATCTTGAAGGTTTTTTGCTGCTTTCTGGTTACACAATAGCTTGATGTATGCCTGCAAGAAAGTTTTGACTTCATCATCAAATTTTTATTTTGTAATCGACTTGGATGAGGAAGCACCTACAATAGCAAAATCCTTTCTATATTCTACGAAAGTCTCATTTTCCCTCTGCATGTTGATTCCTTCCTTATTTTTATCAGGCTTCCTGATCCACGGTTCTGTAACAGCCTTCTTTCCTTCATCTACTCGAGTGGTAGCACCATTGCGTGTAATTACGTTTACACTCCAATCATCTTATCACTGCTAAGCTCTAACCATTTGTATATTATGTGTAGGTGTTTGTTGTTTCTTCTCCTGCATTATAGAAAAAAAAACAAGACAATCTTAAATAACATGATCAAACTGTCTACAATACCTACAATACTTACATGCAGGGTTCAGAAAGTCGCACACAAAATTCCCAGCATCTCCATAGTTATAGCAGATCAGTTGTCCTCTTCTGCGACCTGCACCTGCACCTCTCCCTCCTCCCCTTCCTCTCGCTGGAGATCCACCATGCCCAGAGGGGGACACTGGTGAATATGGGTCAGCCTGCACTCTATAGAGGTTTGCATTATCTATCATCAGATCGAACGTGCGGAAATGGTGCTCATCATGGCCAGCCAAAGAGAAAAACCTACACCATTTCTGCTTCAGTTCTAGTACATAAATTCCTAATTGATGGCAATGGTTTGTGTCATGTCATCCAGCCACTTGATAGTTAGTGCACCATAGCATGGGAGTACCGCTCAGTCCTGCATCATCCCTGGGTCACAACGGATTTGGCTCTCCTACTTGCATGTAATCCTGAAGCAAGGTACACTGATATTTTGTGTGACCGGAACCTTTACAGCGTATACACCAAACCTCTGTGCCAACTTCTTTCCCTCTATCTCTACGCAAGTTCTGAATTTCCAAGTGCATCACTTCTAACTGGGTTTGGATTTGCAGAGTTCCAAATTGGTCATCAGTTCTTAGCGCGGCTTCCAGTGTCATGGAAACTTCAAGAGCTTCAGCCTGAGAATCAATTTTTTGCTAATTCAAAGGGTCAATTAGGTGTTCTAAGAGCATGGAAATGAACCATTCTTTATGTTTCTTATCATCATACACAAATACTCTGTCACTGATAGTGCGCTTCAATCGTTGATATGCCTCCCAGACAGATTCATTTGGCTCTTGTCGGATTTATTTTAAATCTGTTACACATTACAAGTAGGACTTTGGTTTCCTCAATTGTTGCTTCAAAGATTTCTTGATCTCATCAATAGTAGGTTCAGTGTTCTGAGCCAAATATCCCATAAACCAATCTAGTGCATGACCCTCAAATTCCATAGCTAGTTGCTCCCTTTTGACAGCATCGGTGTTGAAATTTTACGTAATCCATACTTCATTTGCAACAAACCAGAATCTATCTATGTCCTCATCCCCCACACCCTTGAAGGTGGGTAGCTTCATATGTGCAGCCATATCGCTTCCTATTGGTGGTGGAGGTGAAGTAGGGGATGACCTACCCCTATGCGCGTTCAAATGTGGGGTGGCTAGAGGGCTACCTCCAGCGCGCATAGCCTCACCACTCTATGTATCACTATTAGGTAGGTTTCTCATAGGGATGTATACCGATATGTCTCCTCTCTGGTTAACCCAAAAGTACTTTTCGTTGCGCATAGTGCTTCTGACATCATTTGGGGTCATTCACTCGGTGTGGTTGCACAGAACACCATTTTTGCACAATAGCATCTTAATCAACAAAGGAAGAGAGTGTATGAACTTACCTCTCAGTCTTTTGAAGAACCTCCTTTCCGCTTCAGAATAATACACAAACTGCTCAACTGTAAACTCTACCACAAACCCACCCAGAATTTTGTCAAACCAATGGTCTATAGTGTGTGTGATATTTTTATCAGTTTTTTCTAACTTTTGGATCAACTCAAGCATCCGTTGAGTGATTTTATCGTCCTTCCAACAGGTCTGAAACTCAGCTAACCTTAATAAACACTCCTGTAATTCATGTGCAAAGGTCACAAAGAATATTTCATGGACCTTTATGAAAATGTACTTTTGTTCCCACTCTTAAATAGAAAACTTCTTACTTTTTTCTCCTTGATGGAGAATTCGTGTATATTTTGTTAAAACCAGTCTTCTAATTCATCCTTCCATGGTTGTCAAAACATCTAATCTCTCTCAAAATGATCACAGTCCCAAAAATGGAACCATTTTTTGGCTTGAGGGGTCTTGACCCAGGTTCAGAGTTAGAATGTAACCAAAAAAAACCCTCTTACTACTGGCCCTTTCGACAATGACCTACTTGTGCAGGCCAAAGTCTCACCCAAAGTAGTATGGGGGGGTGTTGGAACCAGGTTTCCACACCCTGAGAGAGAATTAAATGAATTGAGTGTCTTCAAATCTATCTTCTCACACAGATGGTCGTGCGCACAAGAAACCATAACCAAAACCCTAGGTTAATTAACACAGTTTAACCCTGTGCACGTGCACATACAGAAGATTCACAATCCCTTTAATTGTTCTAACAATGTAATATTTAGCTTTCACATCAATAGATCTATGCAATTATCATTCATCAACAGTAAAACAAGTATGCAACCTAATCCAATCACAGTTAACAGAAATCATATGCATGAAACATAAATCATACGCAAAGACATAATACAGAGTAAATCACAAATGCATTTGATACTCAGATTTTCCAAAATAGATCGTTATTATCCAGTCTTAACCTGTACAGTCCACAGAAATCCTTACAATTATTTAGATCTACCCGCGTACATAGCCAGCGAGGTCCGCACACAGCCAGACTAAGGTCTTCACGCATCCAACCAACAGCAGTGTTTTACAGAAATCAAACCTACGGATAGATATGTTTTCCCTGAGTGTGGTGGTCACACTTAGAACAATATATGAAAGACACTTGACCTTTTCCTTAAGATAAATAAATGAGATAATAACACCTACCTGTGATATTTCGATATTCCTCATCTCCCTTTTGTCACTTCCGTCACTCTTAATTGAACTGAACTCGCTTGATTGGTACCTACAATAGCAAAAAGAAGACAGAAAATTACATAATAGCACATGATCTATTCATCTTAATCAAAATGAATCAATTATATTTGAAAATACACATATAGAAGCATGAACACATGTATTAGGAAAGGAGAAAATCTCTATATTATGAAGTAGAAGGAGAAGTTACAACCAGTCAGATCGATTTGATGTCAACTTGCTCCAGCTTTAGTCATATCCTCATCACATCAGTAGCATCACTCCAGCAGAATAAAATTACATGCAAACGATACCTCCAAAATTTGTGATCTCACCAACATAACTCTACTAATTTAAATTCTTTCTCTCTTGTGCACTATGATCAGTGCTCAATTTATAGGAATTGAAGGTCGTTTAGCATTAATGGATCATTGAATGGATTTTCAAAAAATGGATGAAGAGGTTTCCTTGTTCAATGGAATATGAGGATAAGAGTTTCAATGGCTGTTCATATTCTAAGTTATCAGATGATATTATAGCTTGACCAACTTCTAGAAGCCACTAGAGGGTGAGAAGATTCCCAGAATACTATGAAAAATTCACTCCCAATCGACCAACACACTGTAAAGTGGGCCTAGATTCTCTGCAATGCTACCTTGCATGGGACTAGATGCTCTGCAAATAACTTACTGTAGTCTAGGGGTGCGTTGATGGCTCAATGGAACACTTCAACTGGCATTCAAGCAGTGAAACTTTCATGGAGGAAAATCATCAATGGGATGACTTGTTTAATGCATGTAGCAATTGATTTAGAGTATGATAAACCCTAATTGATATTGATCTGGGTTTTGGGAGTGATGCCCAAATTGACCTATAGCAGCTACCCCCTAAAGCATGAAGTCAAAAAAGATAATTTTGAATGATATGCTTTACGATGTGATGAGTAGGATCTGAAGTGTACGGTGACCTGCATCAATTACAATACATTACATCATGATATCTTTTTCATCATGGACATGAATTTCTAAGGGATGAATACCCATACTCAGCACATAAAATATCATAACATCAAAAAGTCATCTACAGATATATTAGACCCATGATAGTATGACCATCTGTGTAAAGACCATTGTATGGAAGATGTGGTACTACTTCTGAAATCGCAGCCCAGATGGATGAAACTATATATGGGGTCTTCTATCTCGTTCACTCGATCGCTTAAGTACAAATCTAATCATGTGAATATGTGATCTTAAGTCGAACATGGGAAGACACCCTCTGATTACCAGCCAATGATGTAAGTCATTAACGGACACAATAGAAACCACCAATGATGATAATGTCTCTCAAGGTACTACAATACAGTTTGCATGGTGTGAATAGATGATTTGATGTCAAATACCATACAAATTCTTTTGGTCTAAGGCCTTTGATGTCAACCTGTTTCCGGAAGCGAGAAACTTTCCATTGATGTATGTAGGCTTTAAGGTACTGAAAGGTTGTTTCTAATTCAACTTCTTGGATGATGAGTTGATGTCGACAGGAAGTGACTCGTCACAGGAGGGCCTTCATTTATTCCCCATCAACGACACAAAACTTGAGTAATGATTTCAGAGACATAATGTAACTTATGAAGCAATGTTTAGGGATGGTATTCATGAAATGAAGGTTTATAAGTATTGCAAAGGATGAGGAGTTACTGAATAACTTCTCTTGAGCATATCGGCGACACTGAATGAGTTGGAAGCATTGACCCAAAACCAAAGTGATGGATGGTATGATAGACCATAGGTATGATATACCATAGGTATGATAGACCATCAAGCAGATAAACCAACGCAAAATTCACAAAGATTAAATGAATAAGTGTCATGTTCAAAAGCGACTTAATACCATAAATTGATTTATCCCTTTCCAATTTTCCACATTCACTGCTAACCAGTACCTCTTTATTTTTTAACAAGCTTGAGGAGGATAGCATATGCTTGATGTATAATTCCACCCTTCGGGTGAATCCATGACTATGTGATGTTTTAACGAGTCTAGTGAAGGTGAAACTCAATCTTGTCATGATGGACAAGTATGTCGCTATTTGATGTTTTAACGAGTCCAAAAATAGTGAAAACTCAGTCCTTTGTCATGTTTATAGATTTTGAAAAATGGACAAAAAGAAAACTCCACAAGTTCTTTTTCGTAAAATTGTCCCTCAGATTCGAAAAAACATAAAATAATACCTGAGAGAACCTCCTAGCCATGTTTGACTAGGATTTTCCTTTTTCATAAGTAATCTATCTCAGTCCAGAAAAGGGTTAAACTTATACTGAGTATATGTTGTTTCAATTCCTTTTACGAGCTCAGAAGGACAAGTGCTCCACAATCTTTTCATGTTTTGGGAGTCTGAAAAGAGTTGAAAGAGAACTATAGGGGGGTTCCATTTTCGTGTTTAACAAGGCTTGAAAAGGAGATAAAAGTGTGCTCTGTGGTCAAAATTCATTTTACGATGATGCACGTCAAATTCATTGTATCAGCTGTAAACCTGCTCAAAGAACCACCAAACGAATTAAAAATACTTGTTAAAATAGAAAAAAATGGGTAAAAACTATAGTCAAATCATTAAATATGCATAAATTAATCAAAAAGACTATTTAAATAAGAATTTACCAAGTCATTTTTACCATTTCACATTTACCATTCAGTTTTAAGTGCTATGAGCCAGTTTTACCCTCGAACTTCAGCAGCTGATTGCGACATATTATATGGATCATTTCTCGTGTCATCCGGACCAGGTAGGAGATCTAACCTTCCTCTTTCTATTGGTTGCATTATTTTTCAGTTTCATGCAATTTTTTTTATGGTTTTGGGGCTCCTAGGTTAAATATACAATGCCCTAGGACCAACGCACCCTTGGATGTCAAAAAGTGTGTTGCATAGGGGCTGAAAATAAGCCCATGTCATCTGCAATTCTTTGTCTCCCACTCAGGAGTGTGTTGGGCACAATTCAAAAATTTGCTTTGAGTTTTCTTCCCATAATTTCTCAAGTTTTTTTCATGGAATGGATCCTAACTAAGCCTATGGTTTGATTTCAAACTTTGAATGGATCAGAATTTCGATTACATGCAGAGAAAGAGAACATGAGGAGCAACATATGGTTGCCCTAAATGATCCTGGCACTGTGAGAGCTCTCAAGGACTGTGGGTTGCTCAAGTAATTTATATTTTCAGGTATGAGGCAACATATGGAACTATTGCAGTTCTTGATTCGCTCATGGGACCTGACACTACAGGAATTTCACGTCGGGGACAAAGTGCTCCCAATATTGGTTGATGACATTTACTTTCTAAAAAAAATTTCAAGATGTGGTGCCCCCATTTCCCTTACGGGTTCCATTCGTGGAGGTGAGACAGTGAAGCACCACATTCAACAATTTGTCGACTAGGTACAGAGCCAAACAAAGATGGAAAGATAAATATTCGATATGTACATGAAATGCCTTTGCGAACACTCCTATTCACTATCACAAAGCTAGTTGGTAGCGTGACACTTTATTGTCACGAATAGATCATATATGCAGTATGTGCTTGAGTGTCTCGCGCCAACCGTGTTCAACTAGGCTGAAGCATTACTCCTTTAGATGAAAGAATAGTTGACCAAAGTAAAAAGTGGAAAGACGAAGAATTTCAGTTATGGGTCGATCTTGATCACTTTTATTTTGGAGTGAGTTCCATTGATGCAACTGCAACATGTTACACTAGGTTTAGTTGGTCCTAGAGATCCACGAATGCAGCGATGGGTAGAGTTGATGGCTAGACATGCTAGTCAGTCATCGATCTAATTTTCCACAGAATTCTTCACTTGGCTCTGAAAATAGCATATCGTCATAGAGGAGCATCCATATGCAGGGATGGATTTCCATGGAGATCCAGATTTGATTTTACCAGTCGACGCTCAATGGGGTGCTATTGGTAAAAAAATTGACCATGTTTTTTTTTTTTTTTTTTTTTTTACATATTTTGTGTTTTTATGTTTCCAAGACTAAAATAAATATGTTTTATGTATATGCATATGTGGGTACTTTTCAACCAGTGGGTCGTGCACAGTAGGCGGGTGAACCAGCAGAGAGGATTGTCGAGAGAGAATTCCTTTGGGATTTGGATTTGGCCGAGACTTTGGCTGAGTTATAGCAACATGTGGATGGTTTGACTCTTGGGATACTGGATGTCCAGATCGAGGAGTTTCCCATGAGGCTGCAATGCCATACTATTTATGTGCCTAGTTGTTGGATGAGGTTATTGCACATGATAGCCCAAGCAGTGACCTGCTATCATGAGCACCACTAGATATACTTAGGATATGTTATGTTTGTATACATTTTGAGGTCATATAACCAACGTGTCTTGGACACAATTTTTTGAAAAAAAATCGATTATATATCTATTTTACTTTTAGTGTTTTCCTATGGTTATGTGCAATACTATTCAATTGTGTGATGTGAATTGAAAATCTATCTTTACATATGTTGCAAATGTCTATTTAACACATAATTCGCTAAAGATTCAGTTAAAGTGTTAAAGTTTCTGTAAATGTGTTGATATTGGATGTAATCAAAATGTCTTTCCAAAAAACTAACTCTAATGAACATACAATGAATAACTCGATTTCGGACAGTATAAACACTAGTAACATGTAGTATGAAAATTTGTGAGTCTAGCCTGATGATGATGTTGCGAATGCCAAGTGAAATGGCATTAGAGAGGATTTCGATCAATGCACTATACTTAGCGATATTTTTGGTGGATCAACCGATAAAAATCCCTTGGAAACTCACTAACTCGCCACTTGGAGTGAAGATGGCCCATGCTGCAGAATATAGATTCTATGTACTACGACTAGCACCATCGGCATAACCAAAAAATGGTTCTAAATATTCTAACATCTGTAACAAAATGAAAAGCAGATTACTAACCACATGTAAAACTCTGAAAGACACAGTGTGAAACACACACAATCAAAGCATATATATAGTATCATACAGTGTTTACTACGCAGAATCAAGCATAGTAACTTTTAAGATACCACCCATTCTGAGGCTGCAGCAATGGAATTCCATCATAATCTATCAACTCGTAGGCACCCTTAGCCAGAATCCTCTTGAAAATGTAGGGGCCGTGCCATAATGGTTAAAATTTTGTTGTTCCTATTTTATCAGCTTCCTGATCATAAAGCAAGACAAGGTCTCCTTCCGAGAAGGTGTGAGGCTTGATATTGCAGTCATATTGCGCCTTGATTTGTCTCTTATGTTCTTCATTGGCCAATGCGGCTTCACTATGTGTTTCATCTAGATGGATGAGATCTAAAAGATGTGCCTCTTCATCAGAAGTGTCAGGTAGCAGGTCAATCGTGAGTTTCAATGATGGAATTTCACATTGAATCAGTAAGATAGCTTCCAGACCGTAAACCAGCTAAAAGAGAGTAAATCTGGTTGCGTTTCTCACCGAGGTTCGATAAGCCCATAAATCCAAGTACAGGATTAAATTCCAATTTCATTTATGAACCCCAATAATTGGTTGAAGCATACGTTTAAGAATTTTTTTGATGGCTTCAACTTGTCAATTAGCTTGCGGATAATAAGGGGTAGAACTATCATGCGACAATCCTAACTTGGCAGTCAACTTAGACATCATGTGATTGCGAAAAATTTTTCCATGATCTGTGACTATGGCTTGTGGCACACCAAACTGTGTAACAACATGGTTAAAGAAAAATAATGCAGTTGTCTTGCTTGTGTTGTTAAATGTAGGCATCGCCTCAGCCCACTTGGTAAAATAGTCGACAGTGACAATAATATACCCATGCCCCTTGGCCGAGCGGGGGTTACATGTCATGAATTAAATGCCCCATTTTGCAAATGGTCCACCAACGACGACAGGATGCATTGGTGTTGGTGGCATGCGGGTTTTACAATCAAATATCTCACAAGCATGACAACTTCTAACCGCGAGAATGTAGTCGCGAAATATGGTAGGCCAGAAGAAACCAGTGCGGAGGATATTATGTGTAGTATTAAAACCGGACAAATTTCCACCACAGGCACCAGTGTGCCAATCATTTAAAATTTTCTCGGCCTCCTCATGAGTGAAGCACTTTCGCAAAATCATATCGACACCATGAAAATAAAAAGTATCGTCGAAGATCAAATAATATTTAGCTTGGTATCAAATATATCGTTGTTGCAAGCAAGAGATATTGGGTCGGAAAGTTTGGGTATGGAGATAGATGAGGAAATCTCCATACCACGGTTCAGATGACACAATCAGAAACAAAGACTCATTCGAAATGGATGGTTCCGATGTAGACTCAATGCTACTTGAGGGAAGGTTGTAGATAAGCTAAGAAAAAACCAGAGACTTCTTTGACTTGGATTTAATGAATTCCAAATCAAATTCCTACAAAATTAAAATCCATTTAGAATATTTTCCCCCCGACAATTTACGTGAAAAAATGTATGTCATAGGGTTGCAATCTGAAATGACAATGGTCTTTCGGAGCAGGATATAATGGCGAAATATTTGTACATCTTGAACGATTGCTAAAGTGAGCTTCTCAACATAAGTGTACTTAACTTCCATAGCATGGATATTATGACTCAAATAATAGATCAGATGTTCAATCCCATCTTCTCCTTGGACTAAAACCATAGCGATGGTTGTATCTGTAATGACTAGATACAACAAATAATCACTCTGATAATTTGAGGGATAGATTAATGATGCTCAGATCAAGGTATCTTTAAGAACACCAAAGGAATATTGCGCAACATCATCCCAATGGAAGGGAGTCCCCTTTTTCAAGAGTCGAGTAAATCCTTTAGCCATTTCGGCATAGTTGGGAATGCACCTCCTTAAGAAGTTAGCCTTCCCTTGGAGTCTTTGTAACTGAAGTAGATTGGAAGGCGCAGGCAAATTGAGAATGGACTATACCTTCAATGGATCAAGTCAAATTCCATATTTTGACACAACGAAACCAAGAAAACAACCAAAACTGACACCAAACACACATTTGTGTGGATTGAGGTGTATTTTGTAGTGACAGGATCATAAAAAGATAGCTCTCAAATGTAGCGGGTGGTCAGCCCGTTTCTGTGAATGTTCAGGTAAGTCATCCAGATATGGTTGAACAATGTGCTTGATGTCATGGAAATCACAATTCATTTCCCTCTGAAATGTTTCCCCAATGTTATTTAAACCAAAAGGGAGTTTTTGAAAATTGAATGTACCCAAGGGACAGACAAAAGTCGTTTTATATTGGTCCTCTGGGCGAATATTGATCTGATTGTAATCATAAAATCCATCCATGAAAGAAAATATTTCACATCTGGCACATTCATCAATAATTTGGTCAATAAAGGGAGTGGGATAGTTATCTTTTGGACAAGCATGATTAACATCCCGATAATCAACGCACCATATAATTGTCCCTTGTTTCTTCATGATAGGAACAATGTAAGAAACCCAATCAGTAAGCATAACAAGGTAAATGAAACCAACACGCAAAAAAAATTCAACCTTTATTTTAATGGCAACAACTTTCTTAGTATCAACAGGATGGAGGCGTTTTCGTACCAGTTTGCATTAGGGTAATTTTGAGGTCTGAAATGGGCCTCCTAAGGAAAATGTACAATCAAAATTCACTTTATGAGAACCAGTCACATTTTATGGGATGTCATTATCCCTAATGGTTGAGGTGGCATTTCTTGAGTTAAAGATACTTACTTGTCACATTCTCAATGGTGGATGAAAACTCATGGTTAACCATGGTAGTGCTCTAAGTAATTTTTAAGTCAAAATAAAGTACTCATAATAAATGTCATTTCACACTTTTTGAATAAAAATATATTATTGCCATTTCATATTTCTTGAAAGAAAAAATGCATATCCCTATACATTTATTATATTATATTATATTATATTATATTATCTTATTTTGATATAGTATATTAATTACATGTTATTATACAGTTTAAATAATATAAATTTTAATTAATAGCATATAATATAATTAAGAATTTATAAATTTATATTTATATTTTATTTTAAGTTATTTATGTACAAAGGAAAAATGCATTAGTTTTTCAATGTTAATGATTTTTTTCTTGAAAATTTCATTCTTATTTATAGTCGCATCAATACAATTTTTTTATTATTTTATTTTGGTACAACTTTTGAATTGAATTTAACTATGGTTTCATTGATTCTGGTGAAAAAAGTGAATTGAAAATTCATAAATATTATTTTATTGGTTTAGCTATTATTTTATTATTTCCTTAGGATGCCCATTTTAAACCTCAAAATTTTCCTAATGACATTAGAGTACATTTTAATCTCATGCTCAATAATGCTGGAGTCGATGCCTGTCATTTCCTCATATAACCAAGCAAATACATCTCGGAATTCACAGAAAAGAGAGCGATAAGTGTCAAGTTCATATGGAGAACAAGATGTGCCGACATGAATGTTTTCTACAATGCCAGGTTTGGTCGAAATATCGATAGAAATCATTTCTTCGATATTCAATGGGTTTTGCTCATAATCGATGGCGTGGATAGGAATAAAATTCTTCAAAATCAACGATTGTAGGGTGATATAGCTCAATTGGAATATCTTCATTGTAATCTAGAAGATGGGATCGTTGATTTGAATCTACCCATGGTTCTTTTTCCGGCATCATGGATTCCATAATGCTCTCATTAGTTGAGAATACACGTGAAAAAGGATCACAAAAAGTACCATAATCCAAAGAATGATCGACCAAAACAGTCGGCGACAATGTATTTGGATTGGTTTCATAAGCCAAAAATATTGATTTCTATGTCAGCTCGATTGGGCTTAGCGGCATGATTTCACCCAGCCTGTCTATTTTGGAACCATATGGAATCTTCCTTAAGTCAGATGAAGTGGAAGATATCATATTGCAGGTCTCTATTTTTGCAATTCCCGCCAATGTCGCAGGCGACGGTAACAAAAAGGTGCCCATTAGGGAAGAATCCTTATAGTCCTACACCAATGTTCTGAAGAGATGGTATGGGTCCGTGAACAAAAGAAACACTTCCAGTTGCCCGGGAACCAAAGGCAAAGAAGGAGAGTTGATCAATGACTGTGATGCCTCCCTTATGGGGGAAGACGACCATACGAAAGTAAGTAGATACATTTGCAGCCATAGCATAAACCCACGATCTTCCAAGTAATATATTGTAGTCAAGGGGTTTTTCAAAGACCTCAACTTCAATAGTAATTGTTTTGCCCCCTATTTCAACTTGCAGGTTACTGAGAATTCTACAAGGCTTATATGTACGACTGTCAAAAGCTTTCAACATCGTAGGTGATTGTGATAAAGTCAGTGAGGCAAGTGACTTCCAGAAACTCATAGACATGATACAAGCATATTCACATTCATCAATCATGGTCTGATGAATGAGGTGATACAGGACATGTACTTGAATAAAAAATGCTAATTATGCTAGAAATTGTGGCACATAGCCCGCGTGCTTAAAGACTAAAAGATTAAAATCTGTTGGATAGATTCCACCAATCGCCAACAAAAAGCCTGCTTTTTGGAGGGAAAATTCTGAAGAACCTCAAGTGTTTACATAGAAGAAGGTGACTGAGCAAGATCTTCGACTACGTTATAATTTTGAGCTGCACGATCTCGAGGGTTGAAAGTTGATTTATGAACAACTCCCTTCAGCGGCTTTATTATTAACTCAAGAATAATAGGTGGTGGAATTGAATCAAATGAATTCGAAGTGGAAGTAGTAGGTTGATCTATAGCCTAACCATTCGACGATGACAGAGATTTATTGTAATCTTTACTTCGATTAAACACCAAAACATCATTTTTGGGCTTAGTGGAGGATAGAATAATCATTTGTGAACTAGAAGTGGGATCCGTAGAAACGATATGTGTTTCCGGGTTCAAAAAAGGATTTATCAACACTGTAGATGTGGCAGAAATATTAAGAAGCTTTGAGACTTCTGAGCTGTGAGGAAAATATTGCGTAAAATTCTCCTCATTACATGTCAAACAAGGCTAACGAGGTTTCCAAGAAGAAACTGATGAATCAGATGATTTTTCCTGCGGGGGTGAATTTTGTTTCTTCTTATATTTCCCCTTTTTCTTACTTTCGGGTTCCTTGTCACTTTTTCCTTTGTCAGATGACCATTAGGGGAATTTTGAGGTCTAAAATGGGCCTCCTAAGGAAATAATAAAATAATATCAACCAATAAAATAATACTTATGAATTTGCAATTGAATTTTTGCACCACAATCCATGTAACCATAGTTAAATTCAATTCAAAAGTTGTACCAAAATAAAATTAATAAAAAAATTGTATTGATGTGACTATAAATAAGAATGAGCTTTTCAAGAAAAAGTCATCATCATTGAACAACTAATGCATTTGTCCTTTGTACTTAAATAACTTAAAATAAAATATAAATATAAATTTATAAATTCTTAATTATATTAGATTATATTAATTAAAATTTATATTACTTAAATTTTATAATAACATGTAATTAATATACTATATAAAAATAAATAAATGTATATAATATAATAAATGTATATGGATATGCAATGTTTTTTTCAAGAAATATGAAATGAAAATAATATATTTTTATTCAAAAAGTGTGAAATGACATTTATTATGAGTACTTTACTTTGACTTTAAAAGTACTTAGAGCACTACCATGATTAACCATGAGTGTTTATCCACCATTGAGAATGTGACAAGTAAGTACCTTTAACTCAAGCAATGCCACCTCAACCATTAGGGATGATGTCATCCCCTAAAATGTGATTGGTTTTCATAAAGTGAATTTTGATTGTACATTTTCCTTAGGAGGCCCATTTTAGACCTATAAATTCCCCTAATGCATGACATGTATTTTGGAAGAAGATGTAGGATCAGATGCACCAAGGTTTTGATTTGAAATAGCAAGTGTAGAACCAGATGGTCGACTTGCTGGCGGAGTGTTATCACAACCAATCACACCATCGCTGACATGAATTTCCTTACCCGATGGAGAAGGAGGAACAGTAAAATTTGTTCACAGTGTATTCAGGATCTTTTCATATAGCATGCCAGACTGAGTATAAATCAAATCCAGATACTGGGCATGAGAAATTAATTTCTCTTCAGTGACAACACCGCCTTTGGCCACGTCCTCGGTGATAGATGGCAACAAGGACTTTATAAACCACTCAGCTAAAAGCTTATCAGGAACAAATGTTTTAACCATTCGATGACGATGAAGCCACTCATGTATATGATCTGACATATGAGTAGCAGTGGTTTGTTTAAAGCTGGTTAAAAGTTTTGTTCCAGTTTCATATCTGATGAGTAAATAGAAGTGGGTTAGAAAAGTAGTGGCTAAAGTTGTAAAGTTATCGAAAGAAGCTTGTGGTAATTCAATATACCACTTTGCAGTTGGACGAGTGAGAGTTCGATGGAAAATACAGAGTCTAACAGAATAATCATTCAATTAATTTTATGAACACCATAAATGATAAGTCATAACATGCGTAGAGGGATATTCTCTAAAATTTCCATTGAATTTTGGAATATCAAAGGATAATTTATGAGGAATCGCTACCCACTAAGGTAAATAAATAATGGGATCATTAGTGAGTTGTTTTAAATCAAGTAACTCTAATGTTGCAACAAATAGAAACTGTCGATTTAGATCAGGTTGAGTGTAACCAGGGTAAGATGGAATTGCCTGGGAAATAGGCCGTTGTGCACCAACATCAGGATTTTGTTGTTGGTAACCCAGATATGGGTAAGTTTGTTGACCAAACCCTTGAGAGGATTGTTGACCAGGACCTGCATAAGCTTGAAACTGTTGGAATGGTTGTTGTGGTTGCCATGGGATTTGATAAAACTTTTAGTTCCCGCCAATATAATTTGGACTAGGTTATGAATAGACAGGACTAGTAGAAGCCTATGACAAAGGTAAACTAGCTTTTTCTTGTGAAATTCTCGATACAGACGGTTGTTGTATACAATCCTAGGAAGACGGAGTCTGTAGACACGAAACTTGAGGGTTAAGGGTTGAAGGACCCACCTAGGTAGACTAAGCAATAACCAAAGAAGTAATAACAGGTGTAGTAGTTATAGATGCAATGGGTTGAACTGGTTGATACTGATACACAACCGTTTGTGGTTGAATAGGCAAGGTAGGCTATCATTGATTGTACAAAGAACCAAAGACTAATTATACCATATATAGCTTATATTGTTGGGAAATATACTGAGAGGGGGGGGTGAATCAGTATATTGTGCAGACAATCAAACTTTTACTTTTTCCTTTCTAAAAACCCATACGCTACTTTACTGAAGGAAACTAGTGTATATACGCGAATATCCTTTACAGAACTCGCGTATGTCTAGAGATATGATTATGTGTTTTGAATCTTAACTCAGATCATTGCATTATTCATTCATCAGATATTTCAGAAACAGTAAACAGGTACCAAATAATCATCACACATATGCAACACACATGAACACCAGGATCTTTAGGTGGAAACCCAATTCGGGAGAAAACCACTGCTGCCGTTGTTTCAGCCTTCAAAATTTATTATTAAGAAAACTTCTTACAATCATGTACTGGTTCAGACTCAAACCAGCACGCAGGCACCCACCTGCAGAAGGCTACAACCTTCTCTCGTTTACCAGCCTCTCCTGGAAGGGAGCTACAACCCCCTGCACTCGTTTTCCAGCCTCTCCTAGAAGGGAGCTACTACCCCCTGATAACTTCTACTTGTAGAAAGCTTCCACTTTCATACTGAAGGCTTCAACCCTCAGATCCACCAAATTTCTTCAATCTCTTCAACAGGATTGCACCAGGTCTTCTTCACTTCTTTTCAGATCATCCTTGACATTCACCATTTCTAGATCTAGAGATCTTGAGCCTTCATCATGTTCATAGGAGCATCATAGATTCATATCTATCAATTAGGAATAGAGTTCACCCATACAGATATACTTCAGAGTGAAGTATTCATCAAAGCCCAGACTCATGCATGCCATGCACAATGATTTTCTTCTCCTTATATAGGTTTACCCTTTTTCAATACCATGAGCCAAAACCACATTACTTTCGATGGTATTCCTGGGCGGGGTCACATAGACGAATAATTACTCAATACAATGGGTCAATACCACGGTGGTTACCCCTAGTTTTACATATTTAGAGCGCTTTTTCCCATACGCGACTTGGAACGTTATTTCCTGCGTGCATACGCTACTTTGTCTAGAAAAATACGCGTATGCCTTGAGACATACTCTTTTCATCATGTTCTAGCACATACTGACATTCCTTCCATCAATACCTTCTGTTCTGATTGTATATACATCATATTTACATCATTTAACAAGTTCATCAATACATATTCCATCAGGGACAACTTCATCAAGTAGGTTGCCATCATCTTCATCAAGTGGGTTGCCATCAAGGACAATACTCAGCATCATATTGCCAACAATCTCCCCCTTTGGACTTGATGGCAACCACGATGGTGTTTGATCACCACAACAGATAGATACATTAAGAATACAATGACACCATGTCACTCTCCCTCTTTGACATCAAGGGCAAAGGGCGGATCAAAACCAACACAAGGATTTTCTCCTCATGTAGAAGGAAGCGCTCTGTAGATCTGATATGTACTGAAGTTACCATGCTCCCCCTGAGTTCATGCTGAAAGTTCAAACATATTTTTCAATGAAGTACATGACTCTATGACCTTCCTATCCCCAAGGACTCATACATACATCAAAGATCCAACCAAGTGGATTTACATAAGAGACTCAAATACCCAACCAAAAAAGGGTTTACACATTTTGACTCAACTACCCAATCAAGTGGGTTTACAAATTTGAACAAGTCCTTACATGACTTAATATTACAATTTGTCATCATAGGTCTCAACATGACCTTTTCATCAAATTACAAATATGACCTTTTATGACCACTATCAGAAAGACCTCAAGAGAGATCATATTTCAGAATCATAAGCCAACAATGCATAATACCCAGCAAGGCTATTGCTCCCCCTGAACCTGTACATCAGTTTACTCCTTCATCTCCCCCTTAGCTTGTGCATCCTGAACACTTTTCAACAGAAGATCATCAAGGCATCTTTACCCAATATCAAAGAATGAGACAGAAATATAAGAGATAAAACTTCACCAGAGATACCATAGAGCATCAGAGATATCAAACAGTGTTGCAGATGTGCTATAAAATGCTGACCCTAACCAAAAATTGTCAGCAACTGACCATACGCGGCTTTATGTGGATAAGCTAGCGTATATATGCGACTGTCTTTCAGGAAACCCACGTATCCAATTTGATCTTCTAAATTTAAGCAGTTCTGATTTTCTTCACAGCAGAGACTACTCCCAGCTTCTGTCTGAGATATTTGAACGCTTCCCTGGGCAGAGGTTTGGTAAATATATCAGCAACTTGTTCTTTGGAGGGAACATACTCCAACTTTACCTTTTGTTCAAGCACTTGTTCACGTAAGAAGTGATACTTGATGGGAATGTGCTTGGTCTTTGAATGCATAACAGGATTCTTTGAGATACTGATGGCACTTGTATTATCACACATAATGGAGATAGGAGGTGTACATTTGATTTGAAAATCTTGCGAGGTTTGCATCATCCAAAGGAGTTGAGTGCAACAAGATGCGGCAGCCACATATTCTGCTTCTGCTGTAGATAAGGCAATAGAATTTTGCTTCTTGCTGAACCAAGATACCAACCGAGGCCCCATATAGAATGCACCACCACTAGTGCTTTTTCGATCATCAACATTTCCAGCCCAATCTGCATCTTTGTAAGCATGAAGAGTAAGATCAGCATTTTTTGGATACCATAGTCCAAAGTCTTGAGTTCCTTTTAGATATTTGAATATTCTTTTGACAGCCTCAAGGTGAGACTCTTTTGGATTAGCTTGGAATCGTCCAACAATCCCAAATGCATGCATAATGTCTGGTCTAGTCCTAGTGAGATAAAGTAGGCTTCCTATCATTGATCTATATTCTGGTTGATTCACCGAAGGAGAATCATCATGAGAACTAAGGTTACATCCGGTTATCATTGGTGTACTTACAGGTTTTCATTCTTCCATGCCATACTTCTTCAAAAATTTCTTAAGATATTTTGCTTGTGTTATCATTGGTGTACTCACAGGTTTGCATTCTTCCATGCCATACTTCTTCAAAATTTGCTTAAGATATTTTGCTTGTGATAAGAATATTCCATCTGCAGTTTGATGCACTTGCAACCCAAGAAAGAATGTTAGTTCTCCAAGCAAGGACATTTCAAATTCTTGCTGCATGACGGAAGCAAATTTCTTACTCATAGATTCTTCATTACTCCCAAAAATGATGTCATCAACATATACAACCACAATCAATAGTTTATCATTTTCAACCTTTGTGTATAAGTTGCTATCAGCAGACCCCTTTGAAAATCCTTGTTGATGAAGATATTTGTCAAGACGATAATACCATGCCCTTGGAGCTTGTTTGAGACCATATATAGCCTTTTTAAGTCTACAAACAAGATTTTCATCATTTCCCAAAATGAATCCTTCTGGTTGTTCTATATAAACTTCTTCTTCTAGATCACCATTGAGAAATGCAGATTTAACATCCATTTGATAAACTTGATTTGTTGAAAACTTGAAAAAGCAAGAAACATTCTTATGGCTTCAAGTCTAGCTACAGGAGCAAAATTTTCTTCAAAGTCTATACCTTCTTGTTGAGTATACCCCTTGCAAACCAGTCTAGCTTTGTTTCTTATAACATCCCCATTCTCATTTAACTTGTTCTTGAATATCCATTTAGTTCCAATGACATTTTTATCATGTGGTCTTGGCACCAATTCCCAAGTGTGATTCTTTTCAATTTTATCAAGCTCTTCATTCATGGCTTGAATCCAAAATTCATCTTTGCAAGCTTGATTGACATTGTGTGGTTCAATTGTGGATAGAAATGCCAGATAGCTAGAAGATCCCATAAGAGTCCTCCTTGTTTGTACACCCGATTCCTTGTCTCCCAAAATTTGAGATTCAGGATGATTCTTTTGAACATATCTGGATGGAGCCTTTTCAGATAAATCATCTTCAGGTTCTTCATTGGATCCACTATCTATATTATTTCCATTTGATGTAGAAGGACAAAAATCACCATCATCTTCTTCTGTTGCTTGTTTTTCTTCTTTAGGAGCTGCAGGAGACTCATCAATAACAACATCAATACATTCAACAATATTTCGAAGCCTTTTATTGTAACATTTGTATGCTCTTCTTGTAGATGAGTAACCAAGAAGTATCCCTTCATCTGATCTAGGTTCAAACTTTCCAAGCTTTTCATCATTATTTTTGATAAAGAATTTACTTCCAAAAACTCTAAAATGCTTCACAGAGGGAGAATTACCATACCAGAGTTCATATGGATTTTTGTCACTATTTACCCGAACATGAGCCTTGTTGAGAATGTTAGCTGCTGTATGTGCTGCTTCACCCCAGAACATGTCAGGAGTTCCAGAATCATCAAGCATAGCTCTATCCATTTGTTGAATTGTTCTATTCATTCTTTCTGCTACGCCATTTTGTTGTGGAGTGCCTGCTACAGAGAACTGTCTCTTTATGCCATGTTGTTCACAAAATTCAAAGAATTCATTTGATGTATATTCTCCTCCTCGATCAGATCTAAGACACTTGATTTTTAGATCTAATTCATTTTCTACCAATGCTTTGAAGATCTGAAATTTTTCAAACGCTTCATCTTTGTGTTTAATCAACCCGATCCAACACATTCTAGAGTAGTCATCAATAAATAAGATATATTATTCTTCCCCACGTGGTGACTTTTTCCTCATAAGTCCACATATGTCAGTATGAATGAGTTCAAGAGGCTTACTTGATGATCCTTCTTTGGCATTAAATTGTACTTTGGTCTGCTTACCGAATTGGCAAGATTTGCATATGATACTCTCTGGTAGAGTAATATTGGGAAGACCACGAACAGCTTGAAGTCTGCTTGCTTTGTTGATTTGAGAGAAGCTCAGATGCCCCAGCCTTCTATGCCATAGCCAATTTTTGAAGATTTGCTCAAGGAACATTGATCTTTGCAGTTCTTCAATACATACAGGTTGCTTGGAGTTATTTTCCCTTTTATAATAGTTTTACCTGTATCAAGATCACGAACCACACATTCTTTTGAACTAAAGACAACTTTTGTTCCTTGATCACACATTTGACTTACAATTAACAGGTTATGCCTTAATCCATCCACATACATGACATCATTAGCCTTCACCTTTTCTTTTAGAAACACAGACCCTTTTCCTTTATTTACAGCAGGAGTATCATTTCCAAATGTAACTTTATTTTCCTTTTCTAGAGCATTATATGTAAGAAGTTTGCTTTTGTCGCCTGTCATGTGTCTTGAGCACCCACTATCAATGTACCATTGATTTTCTTCACCTTCTGCAAATAACGCTATCCCACAATTTTCAACCTGTAATTCCTTCTTTTTCCATACTTTGGAATTTGAAGGAGAATGCTGTTTTGGCTGGACTTTGCTCCTGCATTCAGATTCTTCATGGCCAAAGTTATTGCAATAAGCACATTCAACTTCATTTTGAAGAGGAGAAAAGTTGTTATAGGTGTTCTTCTTTGGTTTAATATCCATCATTTTCTTTCTTGCTTCTCTTGTCATGATGGTTTTATATGCAACACATTGAACAGCTTTATGACCAAAATTGTGACATGAGAAACATTGTCCATTGAAGTAGAAATTTCTGCGATCATGAAATCTTATATTTGAATTTACCTGTTGATTTTTGCTTCTTTGAGAGATATCCCTTGTTTTGTGATGATCATGCTTTACCTGTAAAGATTCTTTATTCCCTTGCTGAGTGGTTGAATGAAGTAAACCAGTTGTAGCTTATTTTAGATAACTTGGTGCAGAAGCCTGAGAAGATTCTCCGGTATATCCAAGACCTGTCTTAATAAGAGGAGAACGTTGAACCTTGATAATCTCATCTAAGGTTTCAGATCCTTTAGCAAATCTAAGATTCAGAGTCTTTACTTTCTCAAGTTCTTTTCTTAGACTTACTACTTCACATTCTAATTTTTCATTATGTTTCTTTTCTTCTTCATTCTGCCTTTTCAGAGTCTCTATGATTATTTTACTTTCTTCCAAGCATATTTTGAGTTGATTGTTTTGATCAAGAAAATCATTGTCATCTAGAGCATCCACAAAATCATCCTTATCGTCTCTAGAATTATTTTCAAATGCCATGAGAAGTCTAAGATCTTGTTCACATTCTTCCTCACTATCAGATAACCCATCACTGTCTTCATTTGTATAGTAGCTTTTCTTAGAGCTAGATCAACCTTGATAATCTCATCTAAGGTTTCAGATCCTTTAGCAAATCTAAGATTCAGAGTTTTTACTTTCTCAAGTTCTTTTCTTAGACTTACTACTTCACATTCTAATTTTTCATTATGTTTCTTTGCTTCTTCATTCTGCCTTTTCAGAGTCTCTATGATTATTTTACTTTCTTCCAAGCGTATTTTGAGTTGATTGTTTTGATCAAGAAAATCATTGTCATCTAGAGCATCCATAAAAGCATCCTTATCGTCTCTAGAATTATTTTCAAATGCCATGAGAAGTCTAAGATCTTGTTCACATTCTTCCTCACTATCGGATAACCCATCACTGTCTTCATTTGTATAGTAGCTTTTCTTAGTGCTAGATCGATTCTTATTCCTTCTTGCAGATGTTTCTTTATAAGGAAATTTTGCAGCATAATGACCAACTCTTCCACAATTAAAACATTTGAAAGGAAGCTTACCTTTGAATCTTCCGGTTCCTAGTTGGAGTCTTCTCACAAAGTTTGCCTCATCTTCTTCTGAGATATATCCTGATCCTTCCGGTTTTTGAACTTCTTTCCCTTTTGTAGAAGCTTTAAAAACATCTTCTTTGACTTCAGATGGTCCTCCTCTCCTCATTTCATATGTAGTCAGTATGCCATGAAGTTGCACCACGGAAAGATTTTGAATATCCTGTTTTTCTTCAAGGGCAGAAACTTTGGATTCAAATTTTGCCGTTAGCGATCGTAAAATTTTCTCAACCAAAGTAGTGTCAGATATTGTTTCACCTAGATTTCTCATACGATTTACAACATCATCAATACGTAGAAAGAAACTGGCAATACTCTCATCACCATGCATCTTTAAATTTTCATATTCAATTCTGAGAGTTTGGAGTTTTGCACTTTTTACCTTTGCGTTGCCTTCATAACTTAGAATGATTTTGTCCCATATTTCCTTTGCTGTATTCAGCTGCATGACTTTGAAAAATTCTGATTCAGTTAGACTTCCTGTTATAGCATTGACCGCTTTTGCGTTTGATTCATAATTCTTCCTTTTAGTTGGATTTGTCGGTGTAGTGGCTGGATATTGATATCCTTGTTCAACAATGGCCCATACATGAGCTCCCATAGACTGAATATAGGATTTCATCCTCACTTTCCAGAATATTAAATTGCTTCCGTTGAAGAGCAGGGGCTTGATAGATGTTGTTCCCTCATGATTGCTCATCTTGCTTGATCTTCCTTCTAGCGGCTAAGCTTTTTCAGAAGGACCTGCTCTGATACCAATTGTTGGGAAATATACTGAGAGGGGGGGGTGAATCAGTATATTGTGCAGACAATCAAACTTTTACTTTTTCCTTTCTAAAAACCCATACGCTACTTTACTGAAGGAAACTAGCGTATATACGCGGATATCCTTTACAGAACTCGCGTATGTCCAGAGATCTAATTATGTGTTTTGAATCTTAACTCCGATCATTGCATTATTCATTCATTAGATATTTCAGAAATAGTAAACAAAGTAAAATAGAATAATCATTACACATATGCAACACACATGAACACCGGGATTTTTAGGTGGAAACCCACTGGGAGAAACCACCGCCGCGTTGCTTTAGCCTTCAAAATTTATTATTAAGAGAACTTCTGTTAATCATGTGCATCAGCAGAATCAAACCAACACGCAAGCACCCACCCGCAAAGGCTAAATCCTTTCTCTCGCTTACCGCCATCCCGGAAGGAGCTACACCCCCCCGCTTTCCGTTTACCAACCTCTCCCGGAAGGGAGCTACGGCCCCCGTCTCGTTTACTAGCCTTCCCCGGAAGGGCTTACGACCCCGACCGAAGGCTTGACTCTTAGCACCACTGCAGACCACGTTTCATCACTTTTCAAATCGGATCAAACAAATTTTCAACACAACCTTCATTTATCAATAATCATATCTTGCTTAATGCTTTCAAACGTAACAAAGGAGACCATCGTAACCGTAATATCGATATAACCCGTGACTTCCAAATAAGATATGCAGAAACACATTCAATATTCAAGAACCATTAGATCATAAATCATACGCGTTTTTATTTAATCGACCCGCGTATATATGTTTCCGTAAGACGAACTCCGTGTATAACTCGTTGCAATTTCGCAGAAAAACTCCTAACCGCACATACGCGCTTTTCCTTTCCACACCACAGATACATGCGTTCATGA
This sequence comes from Pinus albicaulis, assembly GCA_034641835.2. Taxonomy (NCBI): domain Eukaryota; kingdom Viridiplantae; phylum Streptophyta; class Pinopsida; order Pinales; family Pinaceae; genus Pinus; species Pinus albicaulis. Next base: position 118,971,023 of record CM076575.1, read on the forward strand.
AACCAACTCCGCGTATAGATCTATAAAAGATGAACTTTGCAAAAAGATGAAAGTATCTATAAACTTACCTGCATTTCTTCAATCTCTTCAATATGATTGCACCAGGTCTTCTTCACTTCTTTTCGATCATCCTTGACATTCACCATTTATAGATCTAGAGATCTTGAGCCTTCATCATGTTCATAGGTGCATCATAGATTTATATCTATCAATTAGGAACAATGGTTCAATCCATACGTATATACTCGAGTGAAGTATTCATCAAAGCCCGTACACTTGCACACTCTTTGCACAAATGATTTTCTTCTCCTTATATAGGGTTATTCTTCATCAATACCATGAGTCAAAACCACATAACTTCCGATGGTATTCCCCGATCTAGGATCAAATGGATAATATAACACTTCAATACAATGGGTCAATACCACATGGTAATGCCCCTAGGTATCATAGTTTTTAGCGCAAATGGCATACGCGAATTTTGAGCGTGCGTATTTGCGTGTATACGCAACTTTTCGTAAAACCTGGCGTATATGCTAACCCCGAATGTATACGCGGGTTCCTTCACAAAAGTAGAGTATATACGGGTTTCTCTCACAAAAGTAGCGCATACATTGTGAAATATTATATTTATCATTTTTCCGCACTTAATGAAATGTTTTCTCCTCGTCACTGAGTCGATCTCAGAGATGCATCATTCTTACATATTTAGCACATAGGTCAGTTTATCATAGGCAACTCATCAAGTAGGTTTCCATCAAGGAAAACTTCATTGCGATTGCCATTATCTTCATCAAGTGGGTTGCCATCAAGAACAACAGTCCGCATCATATTGCCAACATTAAGTAGTAAAAATAAGGTTTTGCTCCATGCATCCAATAGACAAGACAAGAACAATATTTTTTGAAGAATTTTATATTAATGGCACTGAGGAAAACAAGAAAGGTGTTTCCAATTCTCCTCAATGGAATGGGTTCTTGGAAGTCCCAGCACTTGCATCTAGAATTTTCTCTCTTGTTGGTGTAGAAAAACTCGCATAAAAATAGAACTCAAAGGGAGCTCACAAAAGAAAATAATAGAAAATATGACAATGATAATGGTTCAAAGTCGTATCAAGAGTATAGATCTAGAGTGATCTAAGAGGCAAAAAAAGGTCATGAATGTAGGAAACCTTTCTATTTATAACAAAATATTTGGTCATTCTAGATCTTGGTGCATGGTTAAAATAATATTAACCAAATCTAGATCCACTTTTTATGGAATATTTTATTATATTTGTTGGAGGGGAAAGGAATTTGACTTGGTTCAAATCCCTTTATTTGTAAATAATAAATAAGTAAATGATTTATTTATCATTTTAAGGAAGTGGTTGAATGATAATTAAATAAATAATGATTTATTTAATTATTTATAAATGACTTAGTAATATTTAATAATCTAATATTATTTAAATAATACTTAATACTATTCCTAGAAAATAATAAGATAAATAAGGATTTAGTTAATTAATTTCCTTGTTTTAAGTTAATATGACCAGAATAATAATTAAATTACTCGTTTAATTAATTATTCCATGAGGAAACTAAACAAATATACATTTGTTTAATATTTCCCTTTGGGATTTCTATTTAGACCATAAACAACCTAATAAATGTTTTTTATTAAGTTATTTTATATAGTGAAAGCAATTTTACTGAGGGTAAAATTGTCTTACATGGTGTACTTGGGTCCATCTAATGATAATAAGTTAGATGACCAAAAATGTGTACCGTATTCCCCTAAAGATGTGAGTGTTAGGAGCAAATCGTATGACCGAAGTACGTTGTAAGAACTCAATCACCGTACATCAAAAGGAAAGTCATAGAGAGAAATGTAAGGTAGAATAATGTGTTGAGGAACTAGACCTTGAGGAGATGAGACTTGCTGTGTGTGACAAGTCTCTTTTTATGAATGGGTACCTATAAGCTACTAAGAAGTTGGGGGAGGCATACCTATGCCCGTTGAGACAAAATACAAAATAATAGTGCGTCAAGTAAACAAGGACGGAACTCGAAAGTACATGATGGAATAAACATGAGCCGTATTAAAGATATAATGATGAATCCACATACATGATATCTCGGGATAACATCTAGACTTATACAAGAAAATATGAGTACATGAGATATAAATACAACCCCAATTCCCCCGTAAATGGGGACGAGCTCGCAAAATCCGATCGATACATGCAAATCAAAGAGGCGCGGTAAGCGGCTAAGGTCGACATCATCAAATATATGGAGCTGTATCGAAGGTGTTGTGTAGATTAATCCGTCTTGCGGACAAGACCGCCTCCTAGCATGCTGCAATCAGCAAATAAATGTACTAATTATACTAATCTCTAAAGCATATAAGATTTATAAAAACACTATACGGGTATAAGGCCTACCTTATGTCCAACGCTTGCTTGATTTTGTGGAAGTCCTTCCCGTGCACTCGAAAGAACATTCGTGTATCTCGCAATCACAAACAAGCAAAAAGATTAAGCAAGACCGTATAGACATTATCATAAATCATACTTATCATAATGATCAAGGAATTTATGAAATAAACCATGAATTGACAGCTTAATGAGAGAAATGAGTATATTTGTATTAACTTCAAAATGTAGAAAACCTTTTACAAGCAACCTCGTGCCTTAATGTTGTGCAGTCCTCCCGGGTCCGAAGCAGAATCTCTTACTTTGACAAGAATTGCACTCTTGAACCAAGACAAATGGAGATGAGTGATTTAACTCACGTAGTCTTAGTTCAATCCAAGTCTCAATCTCAACAGCATTTAACTTTAAATCTCATAATCTTGAACTCCCTTTGAGGCTACCTGCTAGCCTCTTTTATAGTGGAAAAGAGGAGGTTTCTTGTTCCAAATATGAAGGGATGTAATCCTCCTTCAAAGGGATTCTTACATCAAGGGGTTAGCTCCATCAAGAGGGATGCATGAACCTTCTCAAAGCGTATCCATTCCCTGAAATTCCCATCCGTAATCTTCTAGAATTCATCTGAATTCATCTTTTATCTTTACTTTCGCCTTTTATGTTTTACAGTGGGTCCACCATTACACAAAGAAAGTGTGTTATAGTTCCGCATGCAAAGCCGAGATTTAGGTGCGAGACTCGTCAGGAATGTGATAGAGAAAGTGCGATACCAATTTAGGATTTTAAGGATTTTCTTCTGATTTTGAAGCTTTGATATGAGGAGCTGGTATATTGACTGTAAAAGGAGGAAGTATGAGTAATAATGAGCTCATACAAATAACAGAATGTCAAGGTGACAAGCTGTAACAAATTGCCTCTAAAGTGCAAAGTCCTGAATAGATGAAGTCAGAGGTCCGGTCATATATGAAGAGGAAATACTTTATCATTTCAAAGATCATCCCGTGACACCCCTACGGTACCGTAAAACATTCAATGAAAAATATATACATGTATATGTCATCACCGAGGTAGGCATTCCCATACTGCATAAAAACTAACTATAACTAATCGAAATCGTTTGATATTGTGAATGATTTTGATTACATCATAGTAGCGTATATATGTAGACACAAGATGGACGCAACCATTCGTTTATCAATAGTTCAACAGATAGATGACAACAAAATTCTCACAGCCTGATGGTGGAAACTAGATCCAGTATCTTGATTTATGATTCGAACCGCACGATTCTATCCATGTGAATGAATGTGGTCAAGTCGAACATGGTAGAAACCACTTGATTACCAAATAATGATGTGAACCGTTAACAAGTGTGAGAGAAACCACCAAGCAATGTCAATGGCTCCTCAAAGTACTCGCACAATCCATGGAAATGAATGAATGAGTTGAAGTTGAACATGTCACGGAGTCATTCGATCGAAGGTCAATGATGCAACCTGTCAGTTTAAGCGAGAAACCCGCCATTGAGGCATGCGCATTTCAAGGTACCGACGATTTCTCGGATCAACTTCCGTATAATGTGCCGATGTCGATAGAGTGATCCGTCGTAGGCAAGCCCACACAACACAAAATCACAGATCAAGTTTTAAAAATATTTTGGCAAGGACCGACTTGCAGGATGGTCAAAGATGATGACGATATTTTGCAGATGAATGGTTTTATTTAACCTGCCTCTTCTTGATGGTCATTAATCGACACTCAGTATGGTTTGGTGACAATTGACCCAAAGCTAATACCGTAAACCGGCCGGAAAACTTTCAATGTGGTTTGATTAACTGTTAGGCAAAGGATTTCCCAACCTGTGAATATAAGTGTCGTGTCCAAGAGTGGGTCGATCGAGTTTTCGGAAAATTTAAAATACAACAAACACGCCCATTTTTCTCTCTTTTTCCCCCACCATTTCTCGGCAAGTACCTCTTTATTTTTGACAAGCCTGAGAGGATAACATTTGCTTGTTATAAGCTCATCCTCTCGGATGAGTCCAACTTAGTTTAAAATTCTAACCTAAGAAGGAGTGTTCTAAGTTCCTCTTTGAAAATTTAAAAGAAAATCCTTTATCAAGTGTTTTAACGGAAGTCCAAGATAGGAGAAACTCTAAGTTTTCGCTTTAGGGAGTCGAAGAAAAACTTAAGAAAATCCCATGGGTGTTCTTTTTCGTAAATTTAGTCTCTCGAGCCCGAAAAGGATAAAATAATGCGGGAGAGAACTCTGTATTGACCGTATTTAGTCAACGTATACCTTTTTTCGTAAATAGTCCATTTCTCTCAACCAAAGGTAAACTTATACCGAAGGGACGACTGTTTCATTTACTTTAACGAGTCTAAACATCAGTACTCTGCAATCTTTTCATATTTAGAGAGTCTCAAAAGGGCTTAAAAGAGGATTCCAAGGTTTCGCTTTTTCGTAATTTTTTTTGAAAGAGTCCGAAAAGTGATAAAAGTATGCTAGAAAAACGATCATTTCACTCGAAAAATCCCGTTTCATCAAAACTCAAAACATTACACATAATTGCTTAAGATAAGTAAAAATACAAAAAAATACCCTTTAAAGTGAAAAATAAATAAATTAAAAATTCATTCATTCTAAAACTTATAAAAAGGACTTTTTCTATTTCATTTTTAATGCTCACTACAGAGAAAAGTAAAAGCTTTGGATAAAAGTTCCCCAGTTAGATTCTGAAAATTAGAATCATAACTCGAAATCGTCAGCCCTGTGTGTAATCCACGACCTTCTTATCTTTTTTTCATCCGTTTGAAATTCATTTTTAGGCTTTAGTTTGATTTTTTAGGCAAAATTGGTTCAAACAGCGCCTGGCTGGTCCGCAAAAGTGGGACACGTGCTACCAAGGACCCGATTTTTTTCCCGAACGGGAAAAATCGAGGGTACCCGCACCCGCACACATCCACGTGCGAGCTACGCTCATGCATAAAGAACGTGTGCGGTACCCGTATGGGCCACTTTTAAAACACGGTTTTCATTTTTCTCGCCAAAATTTTTCAAATGAAATCATTCTAACATGCCTATTTTGTGTTGCAGATTAACAAGATGCTTATTTGGCGAGAAAGAGCATGAGGAAGTGGATGAAGCCGTCCGCCCATTTTCCCAATAATAAAGGGCATTAAAAGCATGTCGCTTATACAAATTCTCGGGCCATCTCTCGCATGAGGGCACAAGTGGAACTTAACATGGTTGGTAGACACAACATGGCATGTGGAGGACCAGCGTTTCTTCATTGGGTGGCCACCGGCTCAAAATTGAGTCGGAGGATATATAATTTTTGACCGGTTTGTCCAAGAGGGGCGAACATGTATCCTTGTTTGGGACTAGGCCGTGGCCGATCAAGCCGTTTAGTCTTCAACTCGAATTTTGTACGATCGCAAATCCTCTGACAAACGGATTGGACATAAAACATATCATCCGTCCGAACCGAAAGTTATAGCATTTACCGTTACCAACCGTGTGGGAGCGCCAAGACCATGTGGCTACTCGGTTCCCAAATGCGTGTTGCGCTGGACTATTTTCGCAAGACCATCTTCAATCAGGCAGCCAGGTTGGCTAATATAAAGGCCAATCACAGAGCAAAACCGAAACTAAAAACTTTGGATATGGTTCCATTGTCGTTTTTGCTTTTGGAGAGAATTCTGCCCACGTAGCATTTACTGATGCCTCATTTGACCTCGAGAACCGAGAATGGTCCGTCAGTCCGCGCCGATGGCCCGTCATGCTATTGAGGGCACCGAGATTGTACGATTCCCCGTCTATATTTCATTGGCCGGATCGCCAAGTTTTCATGATAGAGGATTTTCCGTATGCAGATAGATTTCCGCTATACGCAGAGAGAGATGTCTCTCCATGCAGGGGAACAAAGGGGGACGATTCAGAAAATATTTTCCAACGTTTGCTAAATTCCCAATTTTTTTTTTAGTTTTCATCATCTTAGAAAACTAATAACCAAAATTTTTCGAATACGTATGTGGGTCCACAACGACCAAACTCTCATCTCCAACCTTTCGAGAGGAGACAACCACAGACTCCGCACTACCTCAAAGAGTTAATCGTAGAGATTTTGACTGGATTTGGAGCACGTCCAGAGCGCTGACTCTATATATACCAGAGACCAGCATAGATGACATCCCTCTCGTGCTACAAAGATATGTGATTGGAGTCCCGTGACCTTTCAGAGGTTCCTATGTGGTGGCCCGATACAGCTTCTACCAGACTCACCATCGTTGATGGATGATCATGTAGACTCATTTTTGTACTTTGTATTATTTTTGCCGATCATAAGGTGTTTCCAACCTATGATCGAAGACGATGTATATTTTTGAACACACTCTATATATATATCATTATTTTGACTACTATTCATAAGTATTAAAATGAATAAATGTTGTTTGTTTTATCGTTTTTAATTATTGCAAATGTCTATTTATCATACTAGAAGCAATTGAATCATGAATGTATTTAAATGTCTTGAATATGCTGATATTCAATGTAATCAAACTCACGTTCCAAGAGACGAACTCTCAAAAATAACCGTAATAACACCATTTAATGGCAGGAACCCCAAGTGAGCCGTAATACAACAAGTTCGTAATCCAACCTTACAATCAAACTCCGAATTCCAAAGATATGGACTCGTATAATAACTCAATCACCGCACCATATCATGCAATGTTATTTTGTTCGACTAAGGCTTACCCCATGCATGGATACTTAACTCGCCGAGGGTGAATAGATAAACCAAGCTTCAGTGTAGAAGAAATATTCCGTGTACTACGACAAGCACCATCGGCAAAACCAATGTAGGTTTGAAGAGACGTCGACATCTGCAATATCAAGAGTAAAACTCGATAAGTACCACATGACAAAAACACACTTTAAATCTAGGCACACTTTTCTAATCTAAACACACCAAATAAGAAAGAAATCTAAACTAACAAAATCTCCACACCTCATTTAAGCATAATATCGCTTAGATAAAGCCCATTGGCTCATCTAAAGGGATATCACAAAATCTATTAACTCATAGGCCCCTTTTGCTAACTCGTTTCACAATGTAAGGACCATGCCACATAGGCACGAATTTTCCGCCTCCCTAGTTTAATGTTAGTTTGATCATAAAGTAAAACTAGGTCTCCTTCGAAATTTCGTAGGGTCACATTTAATGGCATCAGCTTTTATCCTTAACATGAGCCTCGTTTGCTATTGCAACACTTCGTCTTATCTCTCATCTAATTGGCCAAGTACAAGAAACGTCTCTTCGACGTAATGGAAGTAATTTACGGCTAATTTTAGTGACGGTATTTCGCACGACCGGCAAGACAAATTTTCAAACCGTAGACCAATTTGAAAGGAGTGGAACCCGTTGATGTTTTGGATCGAGGTTCGATATGCCCAAAAGCGCTGAAAATAACATGGAATGCCAATTGCTTGTGAATACCAATATCTGCTAATCATGGTGACTAAAACTTTATTAATGACTTCAACCGACCATTTTCTTTTTGTGGATAAAGTACCTAGAGCAGAACCATCGGCGTAGTCCAAGTTGTTCTATCGGCCTACCATCATGATATTCAAAATGACTTCATGATCCTAATAATAGCTCGAGGAACACTCAAACCTAGCAATTATATGATTGAATACTTAATGTTATGTGCAGGCTTTAAGCCGTCACTGAATATGTAGGCATCGCCGCCCATTTCGTAAAATACCCACGCGAGAATAATATATGCCCCCTACCGAGTGAGGGTTACAGATAAAATCGATACCCCATTTTGCGAAAGGACCAACATCAATTATAGGGTGAAGAGGAGTGGTGGCGTGCGCATTTTCCGACTAAAACTTGACAAATAGGTATTTCCGAACCGCATAAATGCACTTTTAAATAATAAGGCTATTGAAATAATTGCACGCACATCTTTTGGGCAAGTAGCATACCCGCACATATGACCGCCACATGCCCGTAATGATAATATTTAAAAGCTTTACTTTATGAGTTAGACAACGCTCGGAAAACAATCATTATACATGGGAGATAAATGACCAGACCATTATAACCTTCCTTATCTATATTATAAAATTTTTATATATATATATATATATATATATATATATATATATATATATATATATATATATATATATATATATATATATATATATATATATATATATATATATATATATAATATTTGTGTGTGTGTGTTGTAAATAACATAATGAGTTTTGTTTTGAAGCTCCAAATGGCAGTATGTTGTAAATATCGTGACGTAGTTGTGTTATAAAGCTCTAATAAGAAATATGTTTATCATGATTCAACAATTGTCATTAAATATCAGACAAATTGTGCTTAAAAATATCCATAAAGCAAGATGTTTTTCTAGTCATATGGCATAGAACATTGAGGATGGTGTTCCCCAATGCGGCAGGTGTTTGTAATAGCCTTAAGGTGGATTTTTCATGTAAATAATTAACCAAGGTCATGGGTTCCAAGCTCAACGAGAGGAAACATCAGAAAACTGCTCTGTGGTTGATTATTAGCTATGGAAATTTGCAAATGATTGAAAAAGGTAAAGAGACAATAAATGTAAATTATTATAAGGAATAAAGGAAATGAGAAAAAGGAAGATGAAGAGACACAAATATGCATGCAAAGGAAAATGAAGGAAAAGGAAATAAAAGAAGATGGAGAGGAATTCTAACACTTCTTCTCACATTTCACTCATACACTCTTACACACTTAGGAGAATTTGGAGCATTCTAAGATTCACTGGACATAGAGGCACTCTCACTTGATTTGGAAAGAGAGAACTTGGACAAGCAAGAAATAAAGTAAGAGAACATGGGAAACTAAGGAGAAATGTTGTAGGTACAGTTGTAAGTGTGATTGCTAATATTTGAGTGCATGGTACATGCATGTGTTTATTCTGTTACATTGTCAGCTCATTGGCAGTGGGATTTTCCTAGATTGATAGCAAGGCTTCTCAACTGCCTTTCCATTTCCTGGATAGTCACAGATGTAGTGGGTTCCTTTTGCTTTGTTTAAGATTTGATGCACGATAGACTTCAATCCTGTTGAGGTGGTATTGAGAAAAATTACCAAGGGTCTAGGGTGGAGATGGCATTTCTCTCAAACTCTTGACATGGGTGGAGATAAGAAAAATTCCTATCAAGTTATGGTGACAATTTCATAGGCATCCAATTTTTTTTCATAGTGATTTCTAGATCGGTTTAGGTGACATCATTGAGGTTGATGGTTGAGGTGGTTTGACCTCCTGGAAGCCAAGGTTGGTTTTATTTTGGTTCACTCCATATGATCCCCACATTCATGCTTGGAATATGGAATGGGGTGATTGGCTAAAAAAGTTATTTGTTCAACCCAATATTTGGTAGGGTGGTCAAGGGAAGTCCCCGACTTGGTTGGATTTATGCATATGTTATTATGTGTTATTTTCTTATTGAGATCAATGAGGACATGTATTGATTATTTTGTTGATTTTATGACTCGGTTTTCATTATAGTATGGTTAAATGAGGTGCTCTTATTATGGATATATTCATGATTTGATAATTTATTGAATGGTTAAATTAATGCATGAACTAAATAGTGTTTGATGTAGCTAGCTTGAGATGGTAGTGAGCCTTCTTGATAAGTATCTAATGGAATCCATGAGATAGTGGAAATATATGCATTCATGACTTGTAGTTAATATTTTCACCATGTGTTTTAAGAAATTTTGATCATGTGTATGGAAAATTTTCAGCAAGATCTAGCCTTAAGATTGATTATGCAAACTTGTTATCATCTTAGCATTAAATTCGAAAGTTATGAGTTGTTCAGCTGGTCTCGTAGCTAGCTCGAAAATATAGAACAATGTTTGATCTGGTGGATATTGTACACGACCTATTGTTTTGACCCCACCATCGTTCCTTTATTTTTGCTCTCTTAATTGTATAATAATTTACTTCATTTTTAGCGCTTTTCAAGTCCAACTTCCAGAGGCCGTTTGAGGCCCTTAAACGACGTTTTTGGCATGGAAGGTTTGGTGAAAAGGATTCATTGACTTCATATTTTTTGGTGCCAGCGCTGAAGTCCTCGATAGATCTTTCTAACGATGTATCAGTGCGTCAAATGGAGATATATACAGAAATATAACCCTGTGAATTGATGTGCCAATTTACTCCGACTAGCCCATAGTCTAATGCTTCACTGGAGGGTTAGGGTTTTTGGATGTTTAAGATTTTTCATTGTTTCTCAATATTAAATAGGCCTTCTGTTCTTCATTGTAACATATCTATAGCCTATAGGCTGCCACATCTCTTTCTCCGAGGTAAACTACCAACGTCTCACTAGTTTATTTTCATTTTGCCTCTCGTATATTGCGCCATTTGATATTAATGAAATTAAGTTATATTTCCACTACATTTTTGTATTTATGGTTATATTTGTATTCTTTTGCATTCTATAAAGCAGATCAACTGCTGTTATCTACACTCTCTAAAATGAGAAATATCAATCAGATCCACATGGAGGAAGGCATGTGCATGTTATTGAGTTTCCAACTACATGCACAACTTGGCATGCTTGTGTTGGGACGAAGGTCAAGTAAAGGTAAGTCTCAAACCCATAACAAGATCATCAATATTTTTTTCTCTCAGACTGGATGATGTGATGTCCCCTGAGGTTGTAGCATGTTTCCAAGCAGAGACCCAAATTCCATAACTCAGGACACTAGTACAAGTGGGGCCAAAATTAGACTATTAGTCTGATATGGTCTATTTGCATTGAATATCTCGGACATTGGTGATTATCAAATCATCATCGGAATTTTTCAAATATTCAATAATTTGGTTATTTGGATATGCACATACAAATGTCGATTATATGACACATAAAAATCCCGAAATGGTCATTGTTAAGGTTTATAAGTCGGGCTTTTTGCGATACTCACAATTAGTTTTATATGTATGATATATAGAACGTCGAATATCTCGTAGGTTGCGCACTAGTCCCTCAAATAAGTATTTGATAGATAGGTCATTTTTCCGATAGAAAAACCGACATTGAGGCGCTGCACGTATTTGGGTCATAAATTTTAGTATTTAAGTGTTGTTGCTCCAAAATTTTTAGGTTGACTACAGAGCTTCAGATATTTGACACATAGGTCATTTTCCCACGTACCTGGCCAAGTTGAGTCATCAGGTAATTCACCTTACATAAGAAAATTGTGCGACATAAGTGTTATCACTCCGACACTTTAGTGTCGATAAGTAGCATAAAATATGTATGAGAGTTATGTCCAATGGGAATGTTAAGGTACCAACACTGTCTGTTTCGATCAGTTTAATATCTGATATATATATATATATATATATATATATATACTTTTTTTTTCTTTTTTGAAAATATTTTGAAGAAGCAAGATCCGTGGTTGGACTACACTCATCGATGACCCAAGATTTTTTAATGAGAAACCTAGACAAGAAGAATTATAATATATGAAATTAATCCAAGTGAAGTTTATATGTTAATGCACTAACTAGTGGAGTAATTATTGTTGGTTTATGTCAAGGGTGTGTTGTTGGCAAGAACCACAGGCTACATTGAGACTGAAAGGTTTGGAGAGGAAAACCCAACTAGAGCATATATATACTAACATTTATACAATGATAAAACCATGATTAACATACACAACATATGTTTTGAAATTTACTAATGATTTTCCTAGGTATATTTGGAAATATTTTTAAAGAATATGGATCAAGACAAGGAAATTTTAAGGAGCTCAAGGCATTTGGTTGAAAACTAAAGTTACCAATATATTAAATGTATAAGATCTAACAATGAGAAAAATATTTGAATATGATATTTGAGAACTACTTGTATAAAAATGGTATTACTTGGGAAATATATGCACCTTACACACCTCATCATATTGGTGTTTTCGAAATATAAAAATAGATTCTAATTGGAATAACATAAGAGTTTCCATCATGCCACAAGTATGCCAATTTGATTTTAAGTATAGGAACATAGATTCTAATTATACTAATAGAAGTACCATTAAGCATGATTTAACCAAGTTTGTATGGGATATTATCCCACTTGATAAAATGTATCAAAGTAAGCCCTCGAAAAACCTCTCAAAACTTTTTGATGTATAGTTTTGGATCTTATTCTAAATGATAAGAGAAAAGAAACTAGATATAAGAAGTCATTCTTATAATATAGTAGGATATTCAAATGATTCAAAATAATATAGGTTTCATTATCCACCGAATTAGTTATTTATGTGTGTGAATAATGTTGTATTTTATAGAAGTTCTTGAATCAAGTAACATATGTTAAAGAGAAGAGAAAATTGGGAGCTATGCTAGGGTTTCGTTAGCTCGTCAGAACCTTCTCAGACCGGCCACTCATCTTCTCCTCGACTCGCCATGTGCTTCTTCGCAGGTTCTGGGGAGCCCTTCCTGTGCCCGGTCGTAAGTGCCCATTTTAGGCCCCCGCCACGACGGAGAGGCCATAGTCCTACCGTGATGCAACAACCAGCACTCCCTTCGGCAAGGACAACCTCTCAATGGATCAAACGACTCCTCCTCGGCCCGTGGAAACCCCGGCCATGGGGCATGGTGGCAAGAAAGGATGCTAGAAGTCTCGGCTTCCTAAGGTAGCAATCAACCCCAAATTTTTCATTCCTAACAACCACTCCGGAAAGCCCGATATTATATGAAATATCATGCAATGATCTATAATTTTTTCAAGATCCTGCCTAGAGAGCAAGATATTCCTGCCTGATCCGTAACAAGTGGTCCGTAAAGGTAAATATCGAGATTCAAATCAAAGCCAAAAGGGTTCTTTAATATGATATTTGAAGATCTAGAAGAGCGCAAGCATATCTTGAGAACGCATCTATTATTTTATGGGAATCAGTGTGCCTCTTCATCGATTATTGGGAGGAATGCTACAACTTGGTCAAAGAAGAATTCACCGGCAGCCTCCTATCTCGATTACGATCTACTCCTCCTCGATGATTTCGGGAGCCAATATCCTCGAAGGAATCAAGAACTCAATAAAGGCATTTGCAAGATCCTGAGATCACCAAACGATGACGACATGTGACCTATGCTCATATTTGTGTCCATATGAATATATATCAAACACTCATAGAATCTATCTATATGGTCTACCATGAATCTATATGGACATAACCTATGTATTATGAACACGTTTCTTTCAAATGCCGTCAGGTGCGATGAGTATGGTCATCTCTTCCGTTTACCGCCCGCCATCGTAGAAGAAGATGCTCATGCAATTGCGCTCGCTAAGTATGGTGATGGATTTCAATCAATGCAAGGGCATCGATCTAGTAGCCACTTGGCCACAAATAACCCAGACCCACACCAATCCTCCTAATCATTTGGGCCCCCCAATCGCATGTCGGCCACTAATCACTCCTCAGCCCCATCCTCCTCCCCTCACCGATGCCTCTAATCTAATAACTCCTTCACTACTAAATGACTTAACTCGGCCCTCTTCCCTCCCTCCCCCCCCCCCCCTTCCCCCCCCTTCCCAATCCTCCCATATTTATCCCATAGATATCTTGAATCTATGGACAATGACAAGCTACTCTCCACCTTTGGAGACAAGCTCTCCCTCCAAGAAATATCCCCGAGCACACCGAATCAAATAACCACATCCAGGAGGTCTCGAGTAAATGAGTAAGATCCTAGAAGATGAGGAGCGCCATACAACAAAGCTTGGAGAAGAGGAGAAAAATTGTTGAAATATTCAAAATCTTGAGAAAGACAATGCATCAAAGATATCCTGTGCAATCAATCGGAATCCAATTTGCACCCTTTTCAACCAATGGGCAAATTGCTTTGGATGAGCGATCAAGAATATGTCCAAAATATAAGTGATTTAGGAAACCCCATTATCATAACAATCCAAGATCTCGGGGGAGATATGAGAAGAGAAAGAAGGGCCATAAATCTACCAAAGAGCTTATTCGCGGCCGTAGAACTTTATTAAACTCAGTACAGATAGGAAAATTGACGAACTTTTCTCGATCCGTTGCTCCTTCCTCATGAAGATCATGTCATGGAATATCATGAGGCTTGCTGGTCCAGGAAGATCCGCTCCCTAAAGACAAAATAGGAAAGTACAAACCATGATATTATTCTACAGAGGTGAAGGCAGGATCATTGATAAAGCTAAGGAAAATGAAATTTGAGATGTTGAGGAATAGTCAAGTCATGACGATAAGCCACTGATCTCGTTTGGGGTATAGAAATTATTTGGCACCCGTGACGTTATCCTCGGAAGACCGGGAGCCTATGACCAAATTCACGTTGTTGGCCTCAATTTTTTTAATAAAGTAACATGAGTGGAGGAGCCTAACTACGGTCTACGTCGCTCTACGCCGTGACAAATCGGCCCTCATGCATCCGAAAAGCCTCGCAGGTTATGGGCCAAGGAATATTGATGCCGGGAGGATTTCAACTGAGCCCGAGACTGGAAGAATAGTGCGGGGAGTACGTTAAGCTGTGACCCATCCCCGCATGCCTTCAATGACACTATGGAGGATCTCCACCTCGTTTATGTCATCCCCTACCAAGGGATCCATACTGTAACACCGATAAGGGGTAGAAACCGCATTTCTACAGATGTACGTATTCCTCTTTCTATGGCACCTTATCATGACCGACCCTCGACTCCCTCCTCTCGAGATCCTCCTCCGTCATCTCTGACACGTCTATCAAAGGTGGATCTTGTCCTTTGCCTACCCTCCACTGCAGACGTTCGTTCCGTCTCGAGAGTTTTAGTTGCGACACCGGATGCGTGGATCAATTAGCTTCATGGTGGAAAACCCTATGTACACCACCTCGTAACAAAATGAAATATTTCCGTAAGAAGCTACAAGGCCTCATGTGCCATATCAAAGCATGGAACGAAGAAAATTTCGAGGATAGAGCCTTTGGGAAGAAGATAAATTTGGAAGCCAACCCAGAGGAAGTAAATAACACAAAATTATCTAGGATGACCGCACTAAGAGCCGCCAAAAGAAGATACACTTTCGATCAAGCGCCCGGAGGAACAGAATCAACAGGAGGAAATAATGTCGCGAAGAAGTCTAGAATTCAATGGTTGAGAGAAGGGGAACAAAACACAAAATTATTCCACCAATCCATGATCCAACATCGTAGAGCAATAAATCACCCACCCGTAGGTGGCCAACTCTCTCCTAGACCTCCATGAAGACATTGCGATCAAACTACAAGCATTCTTCTCTTCCTACTACAGATGAAAGCTATGAGATATCGTAGGCTCGGGGTAAATTTAATACCCATCATATCCCCTCTTGATCTCGCAACCAAAATGAAGCTCTTCTAAGCCCCATCTCCATTTCGGAAGTAGAGGAAGTCATGAAGGCCCTGTCTTCGTTTTGGTCTAAATCTAGTCTCCTAAATTGAGTTCATTTTAATTGGTCAACCAGGGTTGGTAACCGTCAAGTGAATCGCACCGTATGTGCCTAGGTGTTTTGTCTTCTTAATGCGTTGTGTTTAGTGTTTTATGATGTTTTTGGTCTTTTTGGTAGTTTTATGTTCACAAGGAAAATGACTAGAAAGCTAGTGGAAAGAAGCTAATGATTAAACAGTGAAACCCGATCAAGCCGATGACAAGTGGTGAATGCAAAGGCACCATCGAAACAAAATCAAATTCAAACTATGATCACCAAACGTAAACAAAGCTTGATAATGACTTTACAAATGACTCAAAACATAAACCTAATTTGTCCTATTGTTTTGTCAAAGGTATTTTGAAAAGAGATTGAGAAATGGTCGCTTAAGTATGCAAATTTAAGCTAAGTATGCAAACTCTCCTAATTTAAACAATTAAACAACTAGCTTATAATGATGCAACATTTTATCCATGATTAGAGATTTGTTGAAGCATATTTGGAGGAAAGAATTGATACCATCATAAGATCTTTATTCTAAGACTAAGTTCTTAACTCTATTCCCGCAACTTAGTTAATCATCACTAAACCTCACCCAAGAGTTATAGATTTCTTTTTAAGGTAGTCTTTTGAGGAAAGGCTCATGATAGAATAGAAGAAGTTGTAAAAGTACCTGCCTAGAATGATAATTATTTTCCTGCTCTTATGTTTATGAATCAATTATAGATTTGGAACAAGAAGAGGTTTGTAATAACAAGGTCGCTTATTAAGTTTAACAACCTAAGTAATTCAATATGCAAGTGATGACAACCGAATGTGGAGTGCAAATGCAATGAGTTAAGCTAAAATCAACTTAAGATGTCACTAGTCTAAAATAATGTCAACTAACAAGTCATTATCAAACTCAAAATAAAATACAGAGCATGAGTTAAATGCAATTAGGACTCCTATATTCTAACTAAACTATCATGCATTATTCTATGGATTATACAAATTATTTGTCCATCATGATTGGTATTTGGAAGAGTTTCTTAGAACAACTCACTGCATAATTCAAGGTAAATGCAAACATAAAGATCGAAGCACCAAAAACTAAGATGTCACAAATGCTCTCTCCCTACCCATAATTATGATATTTTGGAAGGGCGTTTAAGAGCAGTACGTCAGGCATTAGTAAAAACAAACAACTAAAAAATTCTATCATCATGAATATGCTTTTGGACATCATAAGGATTTTTTGGAAGAGTTTCTTCTTGGAAGAGTATTTAGAACAAATGTAACTCATATAGTGAACAAAAGAAACTACAATTAAATCCTACAACACTATAGCCATTTCCCATTCATTATCATAATCTTTTGGAAGAGTTTCTTCTTTTGGAAGAGTTTTAGAATGAGTATAACTAAGTAGTGGCTACTTAGTCTAACTATGCACTCAAACTCGAAACGTAAAGGAAACTAAGATACTTATCTAATTTACGCAAGTAAAACCATGCAAAAGAGGCAAAGCCCTCTACCACCGCACTGACCCAACACCAAATCAACTCAACGCTTTTCAAAACAACATCGGTTTTCATTAAAGGAGAAATAACTTGAACAGAGCAATTCATGCCTTCAGAAATGTAGCACAAAATCTAAGCAAAATTTGGAACAAAAATCTACTAGCTCTCGCTTCCCAAGTGTTTTTATAACAAATTTACATAACAAGACTTGCAACAATTCCGTGGATCATCATTTTCCTTATCGAAATCACATTAGGACTCTTGAAGTGGTCACAGAAAAGGAAAAGGACATCTCAGACTAAGACAGTCCTATTAGAAGTCTCGCTTCTTAAATGTAAGGTTCCCCACGTACCAAAACCATATCCGGTGAATTCGTTTCTTCCTTCATGGTGAGCAACGAATAATGTAGACATGACGTGGAATATACCCATATGCGGTTTTTCTGAGAGTACACCTAGAACATATCCAAACGTGAAGACAACCGCAGAATTGCCCGTTAGCTACGAATGTCTGCATTCTACAACTAGTTCCAGTATAAAAATGCATTACAATGACAAAAAAATCACAAAACTTAGCAAGTCACTATATTAATCATTCTAAAAGTAATTTTAACTAAATTTAATATCAATTGTCTGATAAAAATGGACAAAGGAAAATGAGGTAAAGTAAGGATGAGAGAAAGCACAATCTCAGGCTCAACATACCCCCATCGGCCAATTCCGCATGTCCTCATGCAACTTATCCCATAAACTCATAGGCTTCGCAAGAACATCTAATCCTCCTTCTTCTTTCGTCTCGAAGCTAAAGATCTTCTGGGTTTTTTGATGACAAGTTTGAACCTTAAGTTGGATAAGTGCCCCGGTTAGGCTTCTTGTTCCTCTTTTTCAACTTTTCATTAGCCTTTTCCACTTTGTCTATATGTAGAGATAAGGTTGAGTTCATATTGGTTTTGAGTTTGACTCGTTTCTTTCAATGTCATTCTCATTTTGATGTGTCTATTAAGTAATTCCACCATACCTATCCCTTCTAACACGTCTATTTCGCATGCTGAGGACTAGGGGTTCTCTCTCTACTGGAAAGCTTTCCTTTTCCAAAGTTTCAACATACCATAAACTTTGCCGAGTTAGAAGTCAATTTGTGGGTTCCTTCATTAAAATCCTCTTCAACATCTTCAATAGATGTTTCCTCATCTTCTATATTTATCACCCCGTTTGTTTGATCTGAGTTTTTCTTAGTTTCCCTTTAGTCTATGGCTTCTTCTTTGGTCGGGAAGATCCCTCTCCTTTCTCAAGTGCATTTCGACATCTTCTCTTTTCTTAAGTTGTCTCTTGATTTGAGTCAACTTCTCTCAGATGATTTCCTCACTACTTTCCCCGACTGCTTTGTCAATTTCAATTTTGAAGCTCTCCATTTTTTGCTTCTCCTTGTAGGTTGTTGTTCATGTGAGGGTTTTTTTGGCTCTTCAAAATGATTTCTTATCAAGAAATTGTCCTGCAAGTATCATTGGTTTTGGCTAAATGGTGTTCAATTAAAATCTTAACCAAGCCATGATGATATAGAGTTGTCTCTAAAAATTGAACCCTTCTTTGAACACAAGAAGCCATCTTTTTCAAACTTTGAAGCAAGAAATAGGGTGTTTAACTTTCCCCGTAAAAATGCATTATCGATTTAATGTGGTAAACATAAAATGTGCCATATCTATCCTCACATGTAATAAATTTTTGCGTAATAAGTAGTATGTTTCTCCATTTATTTTTCACGTAACTTGGAATTCCCTTCTTAAACACGCTGATATCCATACCGGGTGATTTTAGAATTTGCTTCCAGATTCATTATGGAATTCTCTGCTTTTGAACCATCTCTCTCCATTTTCCAAGCAATCCCGTAGTTTCGTAATGAAAAACTTTAGTAACAGTTGAATTTAACATCTCCCCACTTCAACCTCAGCCTCCTTGAAATGACCTTGCAAATGTTTTAGTGACTTCTTTGTAGCCATTAAACTTATCAAGAAATTGTAGCCATTCTACCCGCGCAACATTTCTTTTACATCGAGGGTAGCCTTCTAGGTATTTTGTACCCACCTGCTCCGCCTACAATGAAACCCATAATTTCTTCTTCAATGTTCGATTAATACTCTTTTCTACCCACTAAAACAATAATTTCCACCTTGAATCCGATATACTGCTCTCGCTGACAATGGCTTCAAACTCTGGAATGATATACCCTCTCGTATTATAGTGACAATGGCTTCAAATCCCGATCGATATGCCTCGTTGACAAAGGATTAATGGCTTCAAACTTCGGACCGATATGCTCTCGGGGTTGACAATGACAATGGCTTCAAATTTCTCACCGATATACTGTTTCTGATAATGGCTTCACCACACTCGCTATACCTTCGTCTTCCCGAGAATAAATGGCTTCAAATTCTACACCGCCATACCTCGTCTCCCAAGTGGACAAATGGCTTCAAATTCTACACTCGTTATACCTCGTGTTTACAAAGTGATAATGCCCAATCTCTCACACAGATAGGGCTTTGATATTCAAATCCGATATACCTTGCTCTACTCACTATGATAAGAATATCTCTATTTTGCTAAATGAAGTGTCAAGCACAGAATGGAGTGATGGAAGTAGTTACTTTAAATGAGTTAATGGAGTGAGGTGAGAAAACGACTAATGAGTGAAAAGATCACAGATTTTACAATTTAAAGAAAATCACTGAATGATTTCGTTGGTGACGTGGAAGAAATCAAACACTTTACCCATTTTAACCGCTAAATGATGTCGGGTATAGAATTTGAAATGAGAGATTTTAACCCAAAGTTCAGGAGGTCATTATCAATAAAAATAATTAAAACAACTTTTTCGAATAATTCATAACTAAAACTATGCTAAACTTTTTATGAAATGCCATTATAATTCAAACTTGTTACCTCTCGCTTTTCATTTGATTTTGTAGTCTTTGTCTCTTTGTTCTCTCCTTTGGAAGAGTCTTCATAACTTTCTTGATTCTTCTTATTCATGGATACACCGGATCATTTTGTTGCAATTCTTACTAAATTGTTTCGACTAATGCCTTCAGATTTGTAGTCGCGAATGACTGTCCGGTCGCGAAAGTCCGATTCGTCGTGCACGTCTCGTTGCCATAGAATGTACCTCGAGAGCATTTTAATCATGGAATGGAGTGTTTTTGGAATAAGGGTGAAATGTTATATGGCATGAATGAAGATGGATGATGAGACATGATGTGTATGAAGTGGATGATGAAATGGAATGGATTCAGCTTATGAAATGGAGTGGAAGAACATAAGAATCCGTCTCAATCCATAACATGTATTATTCATTTGCGCAGAACATTAGACTTTAAATTCTGACATGAAAACGAGGTGGATGGAGTATGGAATGGGATGAATGAAATATGGAATGAAGAGTATGAATGAATGAATGAAATGGAATATGGATGGATAAGTGAATGGAGTGAAATGAGCGAGATGGATCATAAGCACTATGGATCCAACTTATGATTTTGTAACAATCACAGAAAAACAAATGGAAAAGTTAGAGTGTTAGAGAGACTCGACAATTTGTCTTTTCGTATAAACATGCCACTAGTGATTGGTTTTCATGCTTATACTTTTTTTAATTTTTTTTATTTTTATTCAAAAGAAATGCTTCGAAAATTCAATCAAGTTGATGAAGAAGAAAGATTCTTCTTCATTAACTTCACATCACTCAGCTTGGAACTTCGACAAATTATTCTCTTGAGAGTGGTTTGTGATACAACTTCAATCTATGACCATTCACAAGAAAAGTGACCTCTTCTTCATCTATAGTTCGATTTTTACCGCCCCATTATAAAAAATTTCAACAATTTCCATATGGCCCAAGCCAATGTGTCTAAAATTTACCTTGAAAATCCTTGAATTTTGAATCAAACAAGAGAGCCCAACACCTTCTTTGAATTTCTTCTCTTTGATGTACTTGTCATGCCATCTAGCTCTTTGCTGTTGGACTAGACTTGTTTTCTCGAACCGCATCTTGTCTCGATCTCATCCAATTCATTAACTGCCCAAATATGCTTGCGGCCTCCACAATCAAGTCCTAACTGACCGCCATTTTGAAGGTTTGAATTTGGAACTCTATGGGAAACAAAACTTTGCTTTCCATAAACAAGCTCATATAAGGAGTATGGCCTGCTATGTTTCTCCATGTAGTTCTATAGGCCCACAAGGCTTCAGAAGCCTATCCACCCAATCTTTCTATGTAAATGGACAAGCCTTTGTTAGGATTCCTTCAATAACTTTATCGGGTAGACTCCACTTGACCATTTTCTTGTGGATGATAGGGAAAGTAGATTTTCTGCTCTACTTTGTACCTCTCCATCATTTGCTCCACTAGCCTTGATGTAAATTGAGCTCCTCGATCTCAGAATAATTTCCTTGGGACACCAAAACGAGTAAAAAATATCCTCAAAATAAAAGTAACTACGATGATTCATTAGCAACAAGTAAATGGCTTGGCTTCTACCCATTTAGTAACATAATCAAGGCAAACTAATATATACCTTTTTCTGCCTTGATGGAGTGTTGAGAATGCAGCAAGATGATGGAGCTAGTGTAAATAGTCACTCACAAGGGCCCCGCAGTACCCCCGCGCAAAAGTCTATTTTTAGACTATGTCTATTTTTAGACATACGGAGCATAATTTGGGAATTCTAATGAGATTTAGTGATAATAATGTCGGTAAAAATGTATGTGACCCTGGCTTTTTAGGACCCGTATCATTTTTAATCATCTCTGCAAGAGGAAGCCAAATACATTATTTACCCTTAATAATATTTCGACTATAAACGTTAGCTTACTTCGCGCACTTCATTTGAGTCATGGAGGTGCTCATGCAACTGACACAAGGAATCACGTGGTTCCTAGGGTTTGATGGCATTCATGTTTACTTCTGCCAGGATTTGTGCTGGCGAAGTTTTGGAGGAGTTAACTGGATGTATAGTGATGTGTCTACTTTATTTCAGCTGAACTAATGACAAGACCAGGCTAATCAACTAGATATGAGTGAGTTAAATTAAATATTATTTAATTCATTAATTAGTAGAAACTCATTAGTCAATCAGAATCACTTCAAGTCACTCACAAGCATGATCGCCAAGAAGACCAAAGGGAAAGAGATGGGGATGAAAGGGTAGAGCACTATTTCGCTAGAATTACACTGTCAAGTGGATGGTGTTCATTACAGACAGGTGGAGTAGTTTATGAGTATTGCAAAAGAATGGCATTTATCATATATGAGTGGCTACCTAGCATTAAAATACGCAATCAAGGTTGGCTATCAAGTGGCTAAGGATTGGAGCAAGTGATTTGCTAGATTCAGCTGAGAGTGTAGCATGGAGGTAGTGCATGAGAGCTTGTGAAGAGTTTTTGTACTATGATTGTTACATGATTTCTCCATTATAATATACACAATAGCTGGGGTTTTCGCCTATAGGCTTTCCCCATACATACATCGAGTTAATGTGTGATTGATTTGATGTGCGATTGCTTCTATATTATTTCCCGCATGTGACAATTAATTGTAGAAGAAGGTTATGTGTTATGCATGCAATTCGAAATTGATGTATGATCTGGTTAATCTTCATGAATAGTTGATTGATTGTACTAATTTCTACATGGTATCGGGAGCGAAGTTAATTGTCGAAGTCTATTACGGTGGATTAAAACTTATTTCCTCTGGGACAGAGTGCCCGCATGCGGCCGTAGCTCCTAATACTCCATCCTTTCTTGCAGTGGCAGATCCTGGTAATGCCCTCAAAAATAATAATCTCTGATTGGAAATAATTTGTTTTTCAAGTATAGATTGAAGCGATAGAGCTTTGAGTTTGGAATTCAATTTCAGAGGTTGTTCTGGTGCCTGGTGTTGAAAGATGTCTTCTTTTCAATGGCTCATGTTCGAATATGCTCTCGCGCTCGAACTATGTTGCATGGAAGCTGACCTGAATGGAAGCAATGGTTAGAAGATACTTGTCCGAAGGAGTTCGTGGATGCGATGTCCCAAAGCCCACCGATGCGCCTGGTCGATGCATGGCAAAAGAAGATCACAAATGTCGAAGGATTCCGCTGAGGCGTCAAGGATCATATCAGATCTGTGCCTCTTCATGGTAAGGCTACTCCATATTTAATGTGGAAAGCTGACGATCTATTCCAGAGTAAGAGTGACCAGCTGAAGTCAGCGCTCAAAGATAAGCTCAGGAACATCAAGATGGAGAAGGCATGACAAAGATCGCCAAATACCTCACGGTCTACCTCACAAGAGATGAGCCGGAAGTGTGGGGTGGTTGTCAAAGTTTTATCGATTGTAATGCTTAGTTTCAAGTATGCTGATCGGTGTGGCTCTGACAGCTTGCGACACATCACAGACTAGACTGAGTTGTCTATCCGGAGGACAAGGATTTGGGTATGCACATCGAGATGGGCGATGACTCGTAGATACAAGACATCGGTATCTGCATCGCATCCTTTCGTAGGAGTCTCGGTAAACCCTTTGTCTTAAAGGACGTCATGCATGTACCGGATTGAAGAAGAACCCGATTTCAAAGAGGCGATGTTGGAGGATAAGCGTTATGATGTGGTCTCGCCGAAGGAAAAGCTCATGCAAGAAGACTACCGGAGAGACCCGAAGAGGTTCGAACCTAACCTTTATCGCCATGTGTAGATGACTGGCAAGTAGCTATGGCATGCAAGGCTGGAGATGTGGTGAGTCGATGATGAGGGGCATGCAACTATGTACTTGGTGATTGGGCCATCTTCACCATGGAGCTCTTGAAGATCTCCACAGATGACTGACTTCTAAAGGCACCTCTGGCACACAGATCAAGGCAAGGGGTGTACTTTAGGAAGTAAGGTGAAAGCCACTTTCACGAGAAGGATAGTCGTGCCACGACGATCCTCGAGAGAGTTCACACGGTGACGTGTGTGGTTCTTTCGCTGTTTCGATGTTAGGCACATGTATTATGTGATCTTTGTTGATGATTTCTCGAAGCCGGATCTTCTTCTGATGCAGTAAGAAGAGCGATACATTCGCGGGTTCGTGAGCTAAAGCACCGGCCGAGAAGGAGCTTCCGGGGAAGAAGGTGATTGCTCTAAGGAGGATGATCTGTGGGTGAATTCACTCGCTGACCAAGGAGTCATAGCCGCGTAAGGGAGCCTGAGAGAGCTCATCACCCCATAACCCTACGCCAGAACGCAAGGGTGGCCGAGCGAAGAACAGAACGATCGTGGGTGCTGCACTGCGATGTTGCATGATCGTGGCCTACCCCTTCACTTGTGGGCCGAGGCATGCACACAAACACAGATGTGCGTAACCGTTGTCCTCACAAGGTTCTGGCATGAGTACACCGAGGAGGCCATTCCTCGGCAAGAGCCCGATATTTCCCATTTGCGGATTTTCGATCTCCCTCGTCTACATGCATGACGAAGGATGCAAGAAGGAGTCGGATCCAACCGCCGGGGTTGGAATATTTGTGGGTACACCGATACACCTCATAACTATCTGTATGTGGCTGCATTAGCCGCAAGATCGTCAGGTAAGGACGGATATAAAATTCCAGAGGAGAAGGCCATGCGCTGTTCGGCCGAGAGGGAGCTACACTCGCATGCAGATGAGGAGTCATGGGCCTTAAGGAGGAGCTTCCATGTGGTTCAGCCCACAAGAGGAGGTTCAGAGGTGGAAGAAACCACCCAAAAACGCCAACCATCGAGAGGGCGCATGCGCACGGCGTAGGTTTCTGTTGATCGCTCGATGCAGAGAAGGTCAGAGGACCAACGGCGCCACGTTGCACAGACAACACCATCCAGACACCGGATACATGGCTCTTATGAGTCAATGTAAAGCCAGACGAGCCATCCTTTGAGGAAGCCGTGGAGGAACCCGCATGGGTCATGCCATGATCGAAGAATATGATTCGATCATCGAATGAAGCAGAATGGGAGATTGTCCCAAGACCGCTGGGAAATCGGGCCAGGTTCGCGATGGATCACAAGGTGAAGCAGTAACAGATCGAGTGTGGAGAAGCACAAGGCAGATCTAGTCGCCCGTGGCTTCTCACGTATCGTAGGGGATTGACTATGAGGAGATTTTTGCACTGTCGCAAGGCACTCTTCCATACCTGACGATCCTTTCGCTTCTCGACAAGAGATGGGGTGGCACATTCATCGATGGATGTGAAGATCGCGTTCCTCAATGGAGTTATTGAGAAGAGGTGCACATAGATCAGCCCGAAGGTTTTTGAGATCTTTCAAGAAGTGAGTCGCATGTGTGCCGACTCAAGAGAGCACCGTATGGGCCGATAGCACCTCGTGCTTCAGACACTCTGATGCATGCCTATTTCCACGGCTTGGATTCTCCAAGAGTGAGCGATCCAAACCTGCACCAGATTGTGGTGGAGGGAGCCGTTGATCATCGCATCGTATGTAGATGATCCGATTTGATCGGGCGACGAGTACGCTTGGATACTTTCATGCAAGGATGATCTTGCACGAGTTTGAGACAGGCGACCCAAGACCTCATTACTGGGATTGAGACGGCGCCATAGCTGAGGATCGGTTGCTTTCAGTGGCAAGTATGCCCTGAGATTCTGCAGAGGTTCACACTGAAGGCCGCAAGCCTCGTTGGATACCCCTCCCGGGAGGATGGAGGAAGGGAGATATCGAGGAGGTAGTGGATGCCACCGTTCATCGACGCTGGTGGGGTCGTTGATGTATTTGGTCAATACTCGAATCTCGATATATGCTATGCAGCACCAAATTTTTCGCATAGCTATGGTTGGCTCACCAAGCTCTTTGGAAGGCGATAAGCATGTATTGCTATATCGAGGCACATCGATATGGTTCATGGTACAGTTGTGAGGATGAGTTGAGGCGTGCTGCTTCAGACTGTGATCATCACATCGGAGATTGTGTTCACGAGGATCATGATGCTTTCATATGTTCCCACGAGGATCAGGATGCCGACATCCCCGGACGGGCGCCACCAGAGCAAGTTCGACTCCATTGAGGCAGATAGGGATTGCAGATAATCCATATCTGGCTGAGAGGGAGTGTTGAGAATGCAGCAAGATGATGGAGCTGGAGTAAATAGTCGCTTCACCAAGTGGGGTCCTGCCAGGTAAAATTTCAAGTGAAGTCTGTTTTTGGACTATGTCTATTTTAGACATACTATTAGTAATTTGGGGAATTTACTTGAGATTCTTGATGGATGCGACATGTCGGTAAAAATAGATGTGACCTACTAGACCTTATCATTTACCCATCTCCTAAATATGGAAGTCAGTCATTATTTACCCTTAATAATATTTTGACTATAAATGCGTTAGCTTACTCTCTCAAGCACTTCAAATGGAGTCATGGAGGTGGCTCATGCAACTGACACAAGGAATCACGTGGTTCCTAGGTTTGATGGCTCCGCATGGTTTACTTCGCTGACTTCAAGGTAGTTTTGGAGGAGTTAACGATTTATAGTGGAGTTGTTCTATTTATTTGGGCTGAACTAGTCAGATTAGTTAACTAGCTAATCAACTAGATATGAGTGGAGTGAATTAAATATTATTTAATTCATTAATTAGTAACTCATTAGTCAACTCAAGAACACTTCAAGTCACTCAAGGTGCATGACTCTGCTCAAGAAGACCAAGAAAAGAGATATGAAAGGTAGAGTTTAGCTATCACAAACGACTGCATATTGGTAACACATAGATAGGTGGAGTAAGCTATGAGTATTGCAAAGTTTAGGCCGGTGGTTTATCTGAAGGTTAAGGAGGCCATCACCTAGCATTAAAATACGCAATCAAGCCAGGCCATCAAGGCTAAGATTGGAGCAAGCATTTTCTAGATTCAGTTTCGATATGTGTAGCATGGGAGGAAGGCATGAGAGCCTGTGGAAGAGTTTTTGTACTATGATTGTTACATGATTTCTCCATTATAATATACACAATAGCCTGGGGTTTTCAGCTATGCTTTCCCCATACACTTTAGTTAATGTGTGATTGATTTGATGTGCGATCATTTCTATATTATTTCCGCATGTACAAATTTAATTGTAGAAGAAGGTTATGCGTTATGCATGCAATTCGAAATTGAAGGATCGGGTTAATCTTCAAAGGAATAAGTGATTTATTCAGCTAATTTCTACATGGAGGACTGACATCCTACAAAATCCAAAGCCCATTTTTCAGTAAGGTTCAATTATACAACAGGCTGTAATGGCATTTCACCCAGTTGAGAAGGTTTCCCTACTCTGGCAACCGGCTGCACCTTTTGACATACTCTTTAGCATATTAACAAGGATGTCAAATAATATCCTAAATTAAGGATCTTATAGGCTATCCTCTTATCACAAAGTGTCCGCCATTAGTTCATCATGACATGCTTGAGAATCTCAGGCATCTCATCTCACGAACACACCTTCTAATGATTAAATCTTAACTGCCTCACAACTCATTAGCAACCCATGAATATTTTGCACTATCATGAATGATTTTTCTTTATCCCTTGCATTCATTATTGAAGGAAATTTTCCTCAAAACTAAATAATTAGCACACGCAAACCATGAGTTTGAAAGAGAGATTAAAAGATATTCATCAGAAATTGATCTTCAATCGAGTGTCATCTTTATTTGAGTCTTAGATAGGAAATCACCATCAGATTATTTCAAACATTCAGAATGGTATTGAAATTCTGTAAGAGCAATAACCATCTTATAACTCATGACAGTAAGATTCATTAAGTGCATCTGACTGGATGTGATTGGATCAACAGAATAAAAGTTTCATAGCCTATATAGTGTCTAAAACTTGTTTATAAAGAACTAAATGATAAAAAACTCTTTTTTCAAGCATAAAGATAGTTTAACCTCAGAAGAGTCAAATTTTTACCGTTATAATAGATGGCATAGGAATCAAATCTTTTTGTCCCAATACTGGCTCCTAGAGCTGATTTAAGATTCATGGAGATATGAAAAGGTAACTTCCGCCAGTCCCCCACAGAAAGCTTCTGAATTTCTGGTTTGTGGTTTCAAAAGCTAACCGGCAATCGAAGTCCATTTGAATTCACACCTGTAAGTAATTCAAGAGTGGAGAGGTGATTTTGGTGAAGTTTTCATAATCTTCAAGAATATCCTCAGAATCCTAGAAAACTTCTAACATCTCTTTCACAATTGGAATAGATGGTTAGAGATGACTTCAAAATCTTTGACTACTTCAACCTAACACCCTGATCCTCTGAAATGGATGCCCAAAACAATACCTTCAAGAAACATCATAAAACATTTTCATGACTAAGTGAAAAAGATTTGCTTCCCGACATCTCTTTAAAACTCTTTTCCAAAGTTTTCTAAAGCTTCTTCAAATGAGTTTCCATAAACCAGAAATCATCCAATGTACACTCTGTCAAATCATGTATTAGATTCAAAAATTCTTACCATCATTTCTTTGAATGTCATGAGTAATGGTGAATAATCCAAACATAATATTCAGTAGGGCATGTGGCACTCCCTAAGGATGCAAATGGTTTTTTCTTGATCTTCAAGTGCTACTTGGATTTGATTGTAATCAAACTCATCTAAGAATTATAAAGCATTTTCTAAATAATGTATCTAAATAATTGATTCTACATGTAGAGTGGGAAATGGCTCTAAGAGCAGTTTGTTTAGTTCAGAGTCAACACATACCCTCCATTTTCCATTTTTCTGCACAATTACCAAAAGGAGAAACCACCGACTATCTCGAAGCAGGGATAGACGAAATTGACATTTAACAATTTTTTGCAATCTTTTCTTTAACAATTTCCCTAAGATTTGGATTCATCCGTCTTATATTGTTCATTGGTTTGCAATTTTCCTCTATATAGATGATGAGTGCAAGTCTGGGCTTATCCCTTCATGTCGTTGTACCTACGCATATGTAGAAGAATGTCTCTCATTTTTGACTAACTCTTCTCATGGAGATTTTTTCAGGTTCTTGTTTATGTCTGTTTTTGCCTGGAAAAATCTACCAGAGCCGCCAAATTTGTCCATAGAATGAAGAGACATTCGCTTCGATGACAAAAACTCAATGTTGGATCCCTCTTTGAAAATGATTCATGTTTATGTTCTGAGGAGGATCAAAGTTTATATTCAGATTCAGATTACCTCACTAATTTCGAAATTGTGAAGAGAGGTTGTAAATCTTCTTCATCCTCTCTATCCACTGGAGTGTCATCTGGACCAGAATGTCCTAGTCGGAGGATATAAAGTGAATTTCTTACCATCGAGATATACATATCACCGGATCTACAACTAATAAAAGCATCACCAGACAACCAAGGTCTTCCTAATATAATCAGACATTCTGCATTGCCCTTAGTATTAGGATCATGAAATCCACAGGGTACTCACCTAGGGACTGAATGTCTTCTATTAATTCCATATCTAGTTTGATCACAGATCTGGTTCGCTAATTGTAATAGTGTGGGTGTAAAGAGAAGATTAGAAGTCAAATATCCATGATTTGTCACT
This sequence comes from Pinus albicaulis, assembly GCA_034641835.2. Classification (NCBI taxonomy): domain Eukaryota; kingdom Viridiplantae; phylum Streptophyta; class Pinopsida; order Pinales; family Pinaceae; genus Pinus; species Pinus albicaulis. Next base: position 119,001,019 of record CM076575.1, read on the forward strand.
ACAAATGATTGCTACTCTAAATCAATGAGTGTGTTTTGGATTTCAATTCCATTGATGTGATTTTGACAACTGATTTACCAAGATACTTTGAAATAGAAATCTACTTCATCATAATGTCTCATATTTATCCCACAAATGAATTTTCTTTTGTTTCTTCTTATTCTTTTCTTGTTTTCTTCATAATTAACTCCTTATTGTTTTTGCTAAAATTGGAATTTCGATGGCTTGTAATAATGGAATTTTAATGTAAACATTTCTCACTATCTAGGAAATCATAATAGGCACCATATTCTGTTTTTCTTACACCTCTTATCAATTTGCACCTTTCCTAAAGGAGGTATATGGAAGTAGATGTAGACATGCCTTGAATACAGAGCTAATTTATTAGACATTTTTGCTTTAATTTTTCAGTTGTTTGGAAAGGATGTTCTCTCAAGACTTTATTCACCCGTAGAGAGTCTTCCTTAGAGTTATCTTGTTCTTAGGAGTGACACAAGGCTTCTTTTCAAGATTTTCCACCTGTTGGAATTATCCACTTATGGTCTAGAGGAGTAATTAAGTTGGAAAACTGCTGGGCCTTCTATCATGTATGTATTCTGAGGATTTTTATTATTGGGATTTATAGTTTTAGCAGAATTGATTTATTTGAGTAAAATGTAATGTGAGGTTGATTTTGATGTATTGTTCTAAGGATGTTGGTTATGATTTTGTTGAAGGATTTGAGGAAAATTAAGAGGATTTTGAGGATAAAATGTGAGTATGGGGATAGGATGGTGATAATGATAGTATGGAGAGTATCTTCCATAGGGACTTTGTGTCTTTAAAGTCAATGACAATGAGATTTGATTTTGAGTTCAGCTGCATGTTTAGCCGCTAAGAATTCAATGCGAGGTTGATTATACATTCGATCATGGAACTTGAACAGGTCCCCGCCAAGGCTCTCTAGATACAAATCAAGAGACTGTGGAATCTGTAGTATTTCCTCCCCAGCATGCCTTGAGACCCTAAGAGGAAGGACAATTCTTGGTCTCATGTTTTTCAGAACAAATGACACAAGCCACAACTTTACATCCAGCTGACACTCTCTCAAGGCATGTTTCTTCTACATTTGGGACAAAAGATTTCAAGATCGCATTCAGCCTTTTGCTTGTTTTTTAACTTTAAGGGTGTCTATTTGTTCACTAAGACTCCCTAATATGTCGATTTAAAATCATCAAGCATGTGTCCTATTTCTGATCTACTTACTGTCTCAAGGCATCTTATCTGCCTTGCAAGATATGATCCCTTGACTTTTGACACCGAGATTTCCTCTTAAAGGTTGATACATAACTAGTTATTTCAGGTAATGAGTTGTGGGAGATATCCCTTTCCCATCATGGGTTAAGGATATCCAACCATTCATCCCTGAATTGTTTTTAATCAAAGAGCTTTTAAGGTGTCTTGATCTAGGTTTTCCATTTTTTCTCTTTTGATGTTGTAATTAAATCTTTCCAAGAAATCTTCCAAATTTTCATCTTCTTTTGTAACATCTCGAACACTTTCCAGTATTTGTTCCACACAATAATCTAAATACCTCTAGAAATGCTTGTTTCATGTCTTGCCAATAAGTTCAATGAGAACCGCCCACCACTCATAAACCAATTTTAATGCTGCCTTTCAAGGTCAAGGACAATTTTAGCTTTGACATCTCTGTGTTATCAAGTCCACAACTTCAAATTCAAATAGGAAGGTTTCAGGGATCTCTGCTTTCTTTAAGTCCATAGAAGTTTGGAAGACGAGGGTGAAATGTTTTTCATGGTTGTATTGGTTTCTTCATCAATTATAGGGACCCAAAAGAGCTTCCCTATTCTACCCTCTTCCTCCATCTCGCACTCTACCTCCTTCTCCTCTACCTCTACCTCTACCTCCAAATACAGGTATCTCCACAAAGACTCCTCCTCCTCCTTCTTCTCATGATTGACTCCCCCGTGAGGTAGTCCAAACACATCACTGTGCACAAGTTCTAATATCTTGTTTGCCTCTTAGCACCGTATGAAAACTCACCCAATTCTCGCTTCCCATATACACAATGTCTACGTAAATCAAAATCAGAGAGGAAATAAACATACCTTCTACCACACCATTTGGTGCAGATTCGAAGGCCCTCTTCCTTCCAATATGTCCAGTTCAATGCCATAGCATGGTCTTTTCTCCTAGAGAGCCTAGGCTTTCCGCCTCCACTTTCAGAACCATATAAATCATTATACCGATCAATAAGAAAAGTTACTCAGAGCTTTTACAGAGTTCTGGGCCCAACTCCCGCATTAATACTAGTGCTCCCAACTAATTCAAGGTGCATCTTTCGAACACTATTTTTACACCTTACATCATCCATCTTGCTTACAAAAATCAGATTTCGGCCAATGAGGAATATGCAGAACACCAGAAGTGTCTAATCCTTCCACTCAGAAGCTCACTTTTACCTTTCCACGTCCAATGCATCCTTCCTAACATCCCAGAAGACATCACCACCATCAGGGCTTTCTCATACTCACAAAAACACGCGATGGGGAGTGAAATGAAAGGATGCACTCGGGAAGCCAATCAACCATGACTCATGATCTACATGTGTATTTCAGAAGAAGATAATAGATGATCCCCACCTTATCCGAGGTGGTTTTTGCCTCCGTGAGAAGGAGTACCATCTGACTACTTTCCTTTCTTAGAGCTTTAGATCTCATAGCTCTTTTGTAGTGCCCTTCCTTTCCGCATTTCCATCATGCTACCTTACAAACTTTCTAGGAAATTTAGACTTCCTTAGATTTGGATCTCCACTCAAAACCTTATTCTGTTTCTCGCTTTGGGACCTTCCTCGTACTGTGGGATAAGGCATCTCCACTCGCCCTCCATATTTCGTCTCATTTCTCCGAGCAACAAGGCCAGACAATGTCATCAAAATTCTAAGGTAGTTGTATTGCTACCATTGCACAATCTGAATTATCCCACGAGTTCGGTAGAGAACACAACAACCGATGCACTTATCTTCATCATCTCAGATTTTAATATCACGATGATAGTCGATTTCACCACAAAGATTGAAGGCGGCTCGATGCTCACACCAAGTCTCCATCCTTCATCCTCGTTATGCCTTTTTTCGTAGGAACAACTCTATTCACTGTGACTACATTGGTACAAAGTCCCAATTTTTCCACAAATTTTCTCACATAGGCTTCCCAGATACATTCAACAATATCGGACCCAGACACACAACCGTATTGTGCTCTTAGCCTTCCGATCCAATTTCTTCCTAGCTTTCTATCCCACATTGCCGTTGGTTTAGTACTCCGATCTACCGCGATCCACCGATCTTATCCACCAACAGATCCTCCATCTCAGCTTCCACAACTCAAAACTCTAACCATTAAATTTCTTGATCTCTATATTTAGGCCACTCGCCATCCTCTTCATCGCAAGAATCGATCCGCGTATATCCTAATCGCATAGGATCTACTCAGCCCGAGCAAAAAACCCTTAGCAAGAAAAGGCGTCCCCTTGAAGTCGAAACAACTCGATACCAAATCTTAGGTTTTAACCCCGAACGTAAATTATTCCACACGACCCATAACAAAATAAACAATAGTGAGAGCATAAAACATAAAACATAAACACAGAGATTTTCCCCCGATCCCAAAATGGGACGACCTCACTCTTTGATTTTTCATTATATCTCAGTGTTACAACATTGATATATACATGCCACATACATAAACCCCAATCCATTAACCTCGGATGAACATAACCGTAGTTCCTCGATCAATCTACAAAATACCAGGCCAAACCACAGACTCCAAAACCATGTGCAAAATCATGCACAAAACATGGGTGGGTCCTACTTCGTGAGGCCTACACCAAACAGCTGTCAAGGTCATTTCTGACTCCCAATCAGTAATGCCCCCCCCAAAATCTCCAGACCCTACAACCTATAAATGGGCTACTTAAGAATATAACAGATATCAATGGGATGTCCCAATGGCACTTAATATTCTCTACAGGTTGCTGGAAAGGTAAACTCGCACCTGGGCTAAAGAAGGAATCAACATCACATCCTTTGTGGGGGAGGATTATAACAGTTAACCTTACTACTTTAATCATCTCCTATCTTTGGCTCAAGGTAAGCAATAGCATAAGTAGGTTTTTAAGAGATTGCCTTCACTAACCAACAAATGGAAAACATGAATTCAGGCCATTTTGTGTGTTGAGGAGGCATCTTCTTGGCTCACCTTATTACCTTTATATTAGTTATTCATAATGCAAAGGATAGCACTGCAAATTATATCAATGCAAATTTTCCAAAAGAAACACTGAGAAATCCCTAAAAAAATAGCATCCTCTGAGTTACACCTCCTGCTATTAAAGATGATTTAAAGCAAAATAGCAGAAAAGAGTCTGGAAGATAAATATCTTTGTTAGTACAAGCCAACTGGGACACCACCACTAAATGCAACCTGAATAAGCACATTAGATTCACCAGAGCACCTCCGAAAGTAAAAAGTCATGAGTGGAACATTAGTTGTCCGTCCAATTGGACAGGAAGGGTCGAGAAGAGAAATAATTTGAGACCAAAGACAGGGTGGAAAAAGGGGGATAAATCTCATTCTAGTCTTCAGCTGATGGCCTGGACCCACAAGAATCCCAAAATGATTTAAAACTCTGATATATTTAAGAGTTACTTTGAGACACACATTTATTGAAAGTTGTGAGCCAGGTTTGGAGTGAGTTGGCCATCACCGTTGGCCTCCCAGAATCCGGGCTGTGGAGGCCCGAGAGACAATGAGCACCAGAAGCATGCTCAGCTCAAGTATGCTTATTCTGCCTCCGTGATCCTAGCCAATACAATGGTATATGATACCTAAATTATTCGATGTGACAATATTTATAGTTTCTCATTCATGGACATTGATAATATTTTTCCATTTAGTAGTAACTTTGAGATATGAGCAGCTCAACGATGAGGTCAAAACTATATGGCTGTGTAGATGTACCTAGGAAACTGCATATGAGGAAGGCATGTGTTGAGAAAATGCTTTCCAAGGAGTTGAAAATGAGCTAAATATGGCACTAACCGTTGAGTTTCCATTTCCTTAAGTTTCACTTATTGTAGCCCATTTAATTTCTAAAACACTGTGAGACCCAAGTCTCAATCTTTTTTTGGTGCATACTCGAGTCATGGAAAAAAATAATAATCTCTTTTATTCTTTTACCTAGTGTATCGCCCTTGGGGAAAATCTCTAGAAATATAGAGATCTTTTAGATACTTCTTGCTAACGTATGGAAGGATTATAAAATGTCTCATTCTGAGGGAAAATAAAGGAGAAGAACATAATTTCCAGATTCCCAACAAATTCCCTCCTTTCATTTCATTCTCGATTCAAGCTTCGATGGAATAATACTTTACTAAAAACAATTCATTGACCAAACTAATCCATTTACTAAGCACCACCACTAAGCACCCAGAGAAGCAACACCCTCACCCTAGTCATCACAATGGAAAGGAAATATAGAGATCTTTTAGATAATTATTTCTTATCTCGAGGATCCTTATCATAGATGGAACCATACCATGAAAATAAGAAGAGATTCTTTAGAGAATGAATTTTTGGATCGAGTGAAATCTCTAAGCCATGGATCTCCCGAAGAAATACATGTAAAAGGAGAGTGAAATTCTCCAATTCTCGTGGGGGTTCTTTTACCGAAAGTATGATCCAATGCTTAATGGGGCATTGTGTGGAACAATAGACCAATTCAAGTCCCCCAAAATGCCGAACGATTTGATCATTTCGATCATTTCAAATGAAATGCTAATCTAGTTTCTTCTGGAAGAAACAATATTCTCGACTCATTCTAGAAAATAACCAATGAATTAAAACCTTGGAGAAAATCGATCATATTTTTCATAGGAATAGGAAAATGATAATAATAAGGGATTACGCACATCCCTTACGGGGAGTCCGATCAAAGATCATTATATGTTCACTTCGCCTGTTCTTTATGTTGGAACACCTTCTCTATGGGCTATTATTCTAGTATACAAGGTAGAACGAGTATAAGCACCAGAGCACAGAAGTAGAGGCAAAGGAATCTCGAGGAGAAAGAGTAGAAAGGTAAATAGCTTTACCTCCCTAAGTTATTCATGAAGTTCGTGGTCTAAGGAGTGATGGAAAATTGAACGCTTTTGGAATAAATGGTTGGACGAGGATAAAGATAGATTCCAATTCTACATGTCAATGTGGTCAACAACAATGAAAATTGCCGAAGAGTGGTTATATCATCACTTTCTAATATTTTTTATTGATGGTTTGATTATAAACATATCTAGAACGAAACTATGTTTATGATCCATGATCTCCTCATATGATTATTATCTTGTTGGATTTTCTCTGTAGCTTTAGGGGAGACATCAAAATATATTGATAGTTCCCCAATAATAGTTATATAGGATAATATTACCACTTAATTAGTCATTACCATGACCTAATTGGTGAAAAATGTCTACGAATTGGTGTCAAATTTCTACGAAAAGATCGCTTAGTTTATCCATAGTTTGTTTTACGAACCTTTGAAAATATTGTTCCATTAAAGATCTTGTTGAAATACCATTTCTTTATATTCGTGATCTATTCATATCCCCGGGTAGGAGTATTACGTTTAATCAATCTCTTTTTTTGTCTCTCCCGTTGTTACTAATTTTCATTTGAGTTAACGAGGTCCCCAACCTACCACTCGTTTACCTTATCCAAAAAAGCTATATCATGAAGTCAAGCCATCCCGAGGTCGTCTTATCACGACGGTAACCCCCTTCCAATAAAAGATGTATGTACAATAAAAATACTAATCTGAAAAATGATTCTTATAGTCGTTAAATTGTGCATAAAACAAAGATTCATAGGAAAATACTCGTCTACAATTATTTGAACTATGTATAATATATCCACCATCCTAAGACAAAAGTACAAACGATGGTGATCATCCCATGGGTATTTAGAGTGGTAAGGGCTTCTAGAATCTCTTTGCCTGATGGAAAATAGGGACACTAAAGCCTCGGGGACTGTGGATCACCGTTGGCTTGGTTGATGAGGACACGCATTGGTCAAACGAATCCTCCGCCATCGATTCCATAAATGTTAGGTTTGGCCTAATGCAAGACACACCCCACGATGATGAAGTTGCCTCTATTTTATTAGAGAGGTAATAATTAGTAAAATGAATTGCACTTCTTCATATAAGGGGTCCATTGATTAAAAGAGACTGAAAATTTCGGATCCAATTCCTACAACTTATGGATATGTTTAACCAAATTTCAGAGATTTATACATTTGTGTATCTATAAGATAATTTACTATTTCTTGAATCTCAAATTTAATCTTTCCCCCCTATATATCTCATAGCTACAGCAATTACAAACTATAATGGAATAAAAGAAATGAAACTATTTCAAATGATCTCAGTATAATTGAAAATGAAGTTTTTACTTTGTACATAAAGATCATGAATATATATATACATATATATATATATATATATATATATATATATATATATATATATATATATATATATGGTTTATTAAATCATATATTATATTATATTATTATATATATAATATTAATTATCAAATTCTAAACATTTATATTTGAATGGTGGTATTTCATTAAACCATATTACAAAGGTTTCGTAGTTAATATAGTGGAGGTATTAAACTATGAAAAGGTTCAACGCATATATCATTTGCAAAGATTAACCATCACATTATTATATGGTTTAAAATAATCCAAAGTCCTGCTTTGATTAGTTGGAGCTGCATTCTATATACCATTCAAAAGTTTTAAAATCGTGCCAAAAACGTGTATGAGGGGCGAGGTCTGCTCGAATCGCATGACTTCCCCTCGTTTCAATACCGCCATTAGCAATGGCCACAACCTTATAACTTGAATTCTATGGCACCCAAGTTATATTTGAAGAGAAATTCAATGTCATATGTGAAACGAGGGTCAACCTCGCGCCACGTGACCTTTCCATATGCCCAAGACCAGTGGCCTCCCTAAATGTGCTTATGTGCATTTAGCATCATTAATATGCGCTTAAGGATTAATTAATCCATAATTAATAATTGGTGAAGTTTTGGCAGATTCCCTCACCTACCGCCACTTCCAAATTGGTTTGAGCTAACTCATAGTTTTCCACATTTTTGAGGCCGAATCTGTGAAATTTAATGAGGCCTATCTTAAGCAATTTTCGATCAACTTTGGCTCAGAATATTCATCTTGTGCATTGGAATGCCTCGAGTCAATTGGAACACCTTTCACGGTAATGATCAAATTTACAATTTTTTATCACTTGAAAATTTTTGAAGCCTAGTGGCCACCGAGGGAAGGCTATATCTATCAAGAAATGCCAAATGGAGTGAATGAACCGTCATTTTAGATGTATTTGATTTTATGAAAATAGTGGTATAGTTTTAGAGGTTTTGGAGTACATATGAAGATTATTTTTTCACTTTGAGATTAAACAAGCCCATGGCCATCTAGATTGGAGGTCACTCCCAGATTAGCTAAGAACCAAATTCGTATATTGAATAGTCATTTTTAGGTTTTCATGTATTCAAGCCAATGGAGTAGTCACCAAACTAATGGAGCATCAAAAATTCTTTAATCATACATTTGACTCATAATCCCAAGAGGATGTAGCTAGTTGTGCTGTACCATGGAGATGTAGCCCAAGAGGTGAACTCCATTATTGTCCATTGTATTATGTGATTGTTGTGAGTTATGTTTATTCATTTCAGTTGTTGAACTAGAGTTTTTAAAAGCTCATTAACTCATAATTTGATCATCAAAAACACATGAAACTTGACACATAAACCCCCTTCAAGTACAATTGGTTAAATCGAGACGATCCTAATCACACATTTTTAATATCGATGAGGTAACTAGCATAGAAATAACTAGTTTTCCCATATTCATATCAAGTTGGTATAAAAGCTAAATTTTAGCTCGCCTTAGCCAAGGTTAGCTAATTCTTCTATAGGTATTGGTTTTTGAATCTCGTGCAAGGAGATTTTAATTTTGTGCAAGTTTATGTATAAAGGATAAGGTGAAGATTGAGAATTCGTGATCTCAAGTCCCAAAGAAAAGAAGCTTTGTATGCATTGCAAGTGTGATGGAAGCTTCATTAAGTGATGTTTCTATTCAATCTTCCTTAGAAAACTCTTTGATAAACAAACATGTTGGCACTTGCATCATGATTATTATGCAAGAGAAGTATGAAGATAAGAACATTAAACTTGAAGAGAGGAAGTTGATTTCTCGTGGATCTTAGAGGAGAAGAAAGAGCTTCTTGAAAAGATGCATGAGATGGAGACTTATTTCCATATTGCAAATGAGAACCTTGAAAGGATGCATGAGATGGAGACTCGGCTCCATGATGACAAGGAAGCTCAGCCATGTATATTTGAAAAAGTGGTATGCAATTCAATTTTATCTTCAATTCTCCTCAAAATTAAAATTACTGCTTTTAAGTGCTTTTGAAAGACACACTAGAGGAATAGAGTCCAAATTATTGATGAAGATAGGCTATGAAGGTAAAGGATTGGGAAAACATGCATAAGGCATAGTTGAGCCAATTGTTATTGAGGAAATGCCTAAGTATTTGGGCCTCGTTATGGACCAAATGACAAAGAAAGCTCTAAAGCCAAGGAGGCACATACAGGTGCTCCAAGAAGGAATTTCATTTCATGTTCACACTTCAAGCTTGTGAAAAAATTTTGTTAATGAGGAATGCAAAAATTTTTACACGCACTTTGCAAGAAGGTGCTCATAAGCATGCAACTAATGAGAATGTACTTAACAAGAGGATGTTGAAAGCTCTAAATTATTTGAATGGATTGTTGGCAATTCAAGAGAGCCACTACTCATCAAATTAACCTCACATAGCGATAAAGGTGAATGTTCAAGGTATATATATATATATGCTTTTAATTAAGTTACTTTTGATTATGATAAACATGGAAAATTCTCACATAAGATTTGGAGAAAGTTCGCATGTTCTTTTTGTGGTTTGGATAACAACAATGTTTCAAGCCGTTGTTGAAGATAGCCATGCAGAGAAAACTTTCAAAGCAAAGGAGGCGGGAAAAGAAGATGAGATTTTTTACACTCATTTACATAAGCAAGGTCATCTTATAAACAAGGTTTGGACTTTGTATCCAGCAAGTCATCCACGACATTTGAAGAAGGTGGAGAAAGAGAATGGAAATAATGGAAACAAAGATTTCATAATTGATGTGGGTCAAGACAATTCACACGATGATGTTGTGGAGCCGAAAGAAGCGCCATTGAAATGGTTTGGTAATAGATGGTTAGATTTATTATCTAGTTAAGTTTTTACATGTATTTTGATGTTGATGCATTTCTACAATGGAATGCATGTCGCATGTTTACGCTAAGAAGGTTATTGAAAATGGAGTATATTGAATCACTTTATCATGTTAAATTTTTTTTCGTTCACTCTTAAGTACATGTACATATGAATGGATTTCTTATACTTATGATTGTACTTGTGAGAGAGTTGAATAATTATACATGCATGAGAGTTTGTGTGTATGAACAAGGAATTTTGTATTTCTATCGTGCTTGAACATGAATGAGTAATCGACTTGTGCTCTGGCCGATTGCTTTGTTTAACATGTGTGTTGTCAACTTGACAAGAGTTGATCACTTGCACATGCATGAGTGTCATCTTGTGTTGATCGATTGTATGTTACATGCATGTCATATCGACTTGGAAGAGTTGATTTTGTCTCCAAAGATCAAGAGGAGATGTTGACGGTTGCTTCATGAAATGTGAAATTATTTTTGTTTTGGGAAAAGAATCATCAAAGTATTACACATGCTTATGCTTGACTTGAGAGTTAGTCTTTTGAAGAGGCATGTTTTTTCGACTTGTGTTTGGTCGATGAATTTGGACACCAAGATGAGAGTACATGGTGATTTTCACATGATGTGAAATTAATTTTCAAGGGAGCAGAGGATATGTCATCAGTTGTTTCTCAGATGATGTGTTTTTCTAGATTGAGGGTTGAATCGAATATCTTATGTTTGCATGTGATGTCAGAAATCTGTAGCCATTGTAGACCATTGTATGCTGGACGCCAAGAAGAGAAGGGGAGATGGTGAATGCATTCCTTGAGATGTGGAATTTGGAACCGTGGATATAAAAGAATGGTCATTTCTTTTCTTATTATTACCGATGTTGGATCATTGTTGTAGTTCACCGATTGTTAAAAGGAGGAACATGATTCTTAGTGGGAAGGAAACGAGGAATCGATTTGGTACGTAAAATTGGTGAATCATCTAGCAAGTGTTTGATTGGGTCACAAAGAAAAGAGAATAAGAGTTGAAGAGCCAAGCCATTTGTGTATGGGCAGGCACACAAGGACTATGAATGGTTTAGCGATTTTTCCAAGTAGAATGAAGATTATAGAACTTCTAAACAGAAGAGTATTCAACTCTCACATATGAGATATCCAAATTTTGTGGGTCTAAAAATCATGTCGTTGGGAATGTGTGATTAGAATCGATCAAGGGAAAAAAATTGCTCAAAAATGAAAGTGCTCATAATTTCACAAAACCATAACGATAGTGACTAGACCATTGCTAAGAATCCAACGCAACTCATTTCGTTGAAAACGGAAGTTCGATGAGGAAGTTATGGCCTAATGATCATCATTCTAAAAAGGCAAATTTAAAAAAAATATTGTAATGAGCACAAAGGCCGATGACATGGAAGCCCAATCAGCGTGCAAGGAATCTTCTTCGCTTTTTTTCCACCAGACTATGACAAGTGTCACCGCATGATTCGCCGCTTGTTTTTTTGAAGGTGAAATTTGCCCAATATCCTCCAAGTTTGAATTTGGGTGCACGATATTTATGTGTTGGAAATTAATTTTATTATTATTAATGTTGGATTAATATATTATATATATACATATAATATTTTATATATTTATTAAACCATATATTATATTATATTATTATATATATAATATTAATTATTAAATTCCAAACATTATTTTTTAAATTCCACATATAACATATTAATCCAAACCTATGGTTTATTTTTAAATCCTAAAGTATGATTTTCATATTTGAATGGTGGTATTTCATTAAAACCATATTACAAAGATTTTCATGGTTAATATGGGTGTGGAACCATATTAAACTATGCAAAGGTTCAACGCATATATCATTTTCAAATATTAACTACATTATTTTATGGTTTAAAATAATCCAAAGTTAATTTGATAAGGTTGAGTGTGTATTTCATATGCCATGCAAAGGTTTTAAACTCGTGCCAAAATGTGTATGAGGGGAGGGGTCAATGTCTCACCCCATGACTCCGCCCGCTCCACTACCGGTCGTTAAGCTAATGGCCACAACCTTAGAACTCAAAGTTGTGGCACCCAAATTCTATTTTAAGTGAAGTTCAATGTCGATGCTGAACGGAGGGGGTGAACCTACGAGCCAACCCTCCTCCATGTGACCTTTCCATATGCCCAAAACCAAGCGCCTTTCCCTAAACATGCTTAGTGCACACTTAGCATCATTAATCTCATAGCTAAGGATAAATTAATCCATGTAGTAAACATTCGGTGACAGCTTTGGAAGATTCGCAAATTTAGTGCCACTTCCAGATTTTCATGGTTAACCTGCATTTTTCCATATTTAGAGGCAAGAATCTAAAGGAAACTTTAATGAGGCCTATATCGAGAAATGGTCAACAAAATTTGGCTCAGAATAGTCATTCCTAGTATATTGGCATCCTCTAAATCCATTGGAACATCTTGTAGAGGTGCAATGCAAATAAATCTAAATGTGTTTTTTGTCACTTCAAGAATTTTGAAGCTTTGGGCCAATTTAAGGGAAGGCCATACCCATCAGTCAAGGAAAATGGAGTGAATGAAACAGTCATTTTTAGATGTATTTGAAGTTATGAACACAGCTTTAGATTTTTAGAGGGCGTTTGAGCACATCCATTTATGCTTTTGTCACTTTGGATAGTAAACAAGCACATGGCCACCGGGATTCGAGGTCAAGCCTAAATCAATTGGTAACCAAATTCAAAGATTGGAATAGCCATTTTTGGGGTTTTCATATCTTCCGGGCCAATGGAATAGTTAGAAAATATATTAGAGTAGCTACAAATACTTTTAATCGTACATTTGACTGCATCCCAAGAGGGCCTAGCTAGTTAAAGCAGTCCATAGAGATGTAGCCTAGGAGGGGTGAACCTTAATCGTCCTATCGTATTATGTGATTGTTGTAGTTATTTTTTACTTCTTACTTTTTTACATGAGTTTTTTAAATTTACCAATCATAACTTAATCATCAAAACCACATGAAACTTGACACATAAACCCCTTTCCACAAGTGGTTTAATGAGAGACTATCTCAATCACACATTTTTTAATACCGATGAGTTGAGCTAGCATAGAAATAACTAGTTTTCCCATATTTAGACTGTTGGCATCGTGAGCTAAAGTTTAGCTCATTTTAGCCAAGGTAAGCACTAATTCTTCTGAGAAGGCTGGTTTTTGAATTTTTGCAAGGAGAATTTAATTTTGTGCAAGTTTATTTTGTGAAGGAGAAGGTCAAGATTGAGAATTCGATCTCAAATCACAACAAAGAAGCTTTGTATGCATTGTGTGTGTTATGGCGCCTTCATTAAGTGATGTTTCTAATCAATCTTACTTAGCAAAACTCTTTGATAAAGAGATGTTGCAAAAGCCTACATCATGATCATATGGTTAAAGAGAAGTATGAGGATAAGAATATTAAACTTTAGGAGTATTTGATTGCCATGAAGGAGGAGAAACAAGAGCTTTTTGAAAAGATGCATGAGATGGAGACTCAACTCCATATTGCAAATGAGAACCTCAAAGGATGGATGGAGACTCAAGCCCATGATGCCAAGAAAGCCTTAGCCATATATGCTTGAAAAGAGATATGAAATTCAATTTTATCTTCAATTTCTCTCAAATGAATGTGTAGGTTATTTTGAAAGACACACTAGAGGAATAGGGTCCAAATTATTGATGAAGATGTGCTATGAAGGTAAAGGATTGGGAAAACATACAAAATAAGGCATAGTTTAGCCAATTGTTGTTGAGGAAAGGCCTAAGTATTTGAGTCTTGGTTATGACAACATGATGGGGAAATCTCTAAAGGAAAGGAGGCACATGAAGGTGTTCCAAGAAGGACTTTCATTTCATGTTCATTACCTAGAGATTTTGAAGATTATGTTCATGAGGAATGCAAATTTTACACCCACTTTGGTAGTGTCACAAGCATGCAGCCTAATGAGAATGGCAAACAAGGGATGTTGAAAGCCCTAAAGTCTTTGAATGAATTTTTGGTATTTTCAAGAGAGCCACTACCTCATCAAATTCACCTCCTCAAGAAGGCGATAAAGGTGAGCATTCAAGGTATAAATATTCTTTTAATCAAGTTAGTTTTGATTATGATAAACATGGAAAATTCTCACATAATATTTGGAGAATGTTTGCATGTTATTTTTGTGTTTTGGATAACCATAATGTTTCGAGGTGTTGGAAGAAGATAACCATGCAATGTGAAACTTTCAAAGAGAAGGAGGAAGGAAAATAAGATGCAACTATTTTGCACTCATTTCCATAAGAAAGGTCATCTTGTAGACAAGTGTTGGACTTTGTATCCAGTTGTAAGTCATCCATGAAATTCAAGAAGGTGGAGAAAGAGAATGGCAAGAATGGAAACAAAGATTCCATTATTGATGTGGGTCAATATGATTCACATGATGATGATGTGTAATAAAGAAGTGCCATTGAAATGGTTTGGTAAGAGATGGTTAGATTTCTTATTCAACTATGGATTTTTCATGTCTTTTGATGTTGATGTGATTTTTTTGCCAATGAATGGATGTCGTGATCTTTATGCGAAGAATGTGATCAAAGTGGAGGAACTTGAGTCACTTTATTGCTGAAAAATTTGTTCATTTTGCTTTGGCACATGTACATATGAATGGAGTTCTTGTACTTAAGATTGTACTTGTGAGAGAGTTAGAAAAATTGTATACATGCATGAGAGTTTGTGTTTATGAACAAGTGGAATTTTGAATTTCATTGTTCTTCAACATGCATGAGTAATTGACTTGTGTTGTTTGATTGCTTTGTTTAACATGTGTTTTGCCAACTTGAGAGTGTTGATCATTTACACATGCATGAGTGTCACCTCCGTTGATCTATTTTAGTGTTACATGCATGTCATATCGACATGGAAGAGTTGATTGTGTCTCCAAAGATGAAGAGGAGATGTTGACGAAGTGTTTCATGAAATGTGAAATTATTTTTATTTTGGGAAAATAATCATCAAATTATTCCACATGCTTATGCTTGACTTGAGAGTCGTTGTTTCAAGAGGCATGCGTCGACTTGTGTTTGGTCGATGAATTTTGACACCAAGATGTGAGATTACATGGCGATGTTCACATGATGTGAAATTAGTTGCTTTCATGAGCAAGAGGATATGCTCATCAAGTTGAGCTGCATGATGTGTTTTTTAAGATTGATGGTTGAATCTAAATATCTTATGTTTGTGACAAGATGTCAAGAAATTCTGCAGCCATTGTAGACCATTGTATGTGTTGACACCAAGAAGAGAAGGATATCGCGAATGCATTCTTCCGGATGTGGAATTTTGAACCATGGAGGTAAAAGAATGGTCATTTATTTTCTTATTATTACTGATGTTGGATCATTGTTGTAGTACAATCATTGTGAAAAAGAGGAACATGATTCTCATTGGGAAGGCACCGAGGAATCGATTTAGTACAGAAAAGTGTTATGTTAGCCAGCAAGTGTTGGATTGGGTCAACAGCAAAAGGAAAATAGTGGTTGAAGAGCCAAGCCATTTGCAAGGCAAGGAAAGGCAAGGCATGTTAGTGACCAAGTGGTTGTCATTGTGATTTTTCCAAGTAGAATCAAGATGATAGAACTTTGGAAACAGAAGAGTATTCATATCTCATGAGATAACCAACTTTTGTTGGCCCAAAAGCATGTCACTGGGAAGGTGTGATCGAAATCTGGACCAGGGGAAAAAATTTGCTAAAAAAATGGAATTGCTTGGAATTGCACCAAACTAGAACGACAGCGATTGGCTTGTCGCCAGGAATCAAACGCAACTCGTTTCATTGAAAAATGAGTTCGGATGAGGAGGTTATGGTCTGTTGATCGTCGTTCAAAA
Source organism: Pinus albicaulis (assembly GCA_034641835.2). Classification (NCBI taxonomy): domain Eukaryota; kingdom Viridiplantae; phylum Streptophyta; class Pinopsida; order Pinales; family Pinaceae; genus Pinus; species Pinus albicaulis. The sequence continues at coordinate 119,017,332 of CM076575.1, forward strand.
TAGGAAAATTAAAAATATATATATATGCAAAACATGTACAGGCTGATGACATGGCAACCTAGTCAGCATGTAGGGAGTATTATTCAGTTTTTATCAATGGGACTGTGACAAGTGTCACTGCAGGATTCACCAGTTTGGTTTGTGGAGGTGAAATTTTCCCAATGTCCTCCAAGGTTGAATTTGGGTTCATGATATTTGTGTGTTGGAAATTATTTTTTTATTATTAATGTTGGATATATATATATTATTTTATATGGTTCATTAAATCATATATTATATTTTATTGTTATACATATAATATTAATTATTAAATTCCAAACATTATATTTAATATTCCACATATAACATATTAATCCAAACCTATGGTTTATTTTTAAATCCGAAAATCTGATTTTCATAATTGAACGGTGGCATTTCATTAAACCATAGTACAAAGGTTTCATAGTTAATATGGGTAGAGGCATATCAAACAATGCAAAGGTTCAACACATATATCATTTGCAAAGATTAAGGGTCACATTATTATATGGTTTAAAATAATTAAAAGTCTGTTATACGGTTGGAGAATGTATTTCATATGCCATTCAAAGGTTTTAAAATTGTGCCAAAAATGTTTATGAGGGGCAAGGTCGGGGGTCGACCCTATGACCTCCCCCGCTCCACTATCGTGCGTTACCAATGGGCCAAATCCTTAGAACTTGAAAGGTGTGGCACCCAAATTATATTTGAAGCACATTTTAGTGTCATATGGTGGAACGGAGGGGGCCAACCCCACGGGCCAACCCTCCTCCACGTGACCTTTCCATATTCTGAAGACCAAGGGCCTTCCCCTAAATGTGCTTAGTGTGCACTTAGCATCATTATTCTGCAATTAAGTATTAATTACTTCAAATTTAAGATTTGGCGATAGTTTCCACATATTCCCAAAATTTAGCGCCACTTCCATATTTGTTAGAGCTAACTGGAAATTTTCCACATTTAGAGGTAGAATATACGGAAACATTAATAGGCCTATATTGAGCAATTTTCGAACAATTTTGGCTCATGAATTATCATTCCTAAAATATTGGCATGCTATGAATCCATTGGAACAACTTGCAAAGGCAATGGAGCAAATATACAGGTGTTTTTGGTCACTTGAAGAATTTTGAAGCCTAGGGCCACCAGGAGGGAAGGCCATACCCAGATCAGCTGAAGGCCAAATGGAGTGAATGAATAGTCATTTTTAGATGTATTTGATGTTATGAACACAGTGGTATAGTTTATAGATGCGTTGGAGCACATCTAAAGATTATTTTTTCACTTTGGAGATTAAACAAGCCCATGGTCACCGGGATTGGAGGTCAAGCCTAGATTTTTTGGTAACCAAATTCAGAGATTGAATAGTCATTTTTTGGGGTTTCATGTATTCTGAAGCTGATGGAGCAGTCATCAAATCCATTGGATCATCAAATATGCTTGTAATCAGACATTTGACTCATAATCCCAAGAGGGCCTAGCTAGTTAAAGCATGTCCACGGAGATGTAGCCCGGGAGGGGTGAACTCCATTGTCATCCATTGTATTATATGATTACTTTGAGTTATGTTTATGCATTTCAGTTTCTGTACATGAATTTTTAAAAGTTAATTAACTCATAATTTGATCATCAAAAACACATGAAACTTGACACATAAACCCCCTTCACAAGTGGTTAAATTGAGACGATCCTAATCACACATTTTTAATACTAATGAGGGAGCTAGCATAGAAATAACTATTTTTCCCATAGTTAGATCATTTTGGCACATTTATTTATGAAAAATAAAGGAAAATAGGAGAAAAAGAAGGTAAAATATCACAGGTTTCATGTGAGGAGGAAAATGAAGGAAAATAATGGAAAATGAAGAAAATAGAGGCCTCATTAATAAAAATTCTTATGAGGATCAGTTGGCACCTTTTGTTAGTGTAAGATTTTTGTCAGTTAAATTTTGGAGCTCTCCCATTATTCTCCCTCTCTCTCTCTCTCCCACTCTTGGATACGTAGATTTTTCTTAGAGAAATTCAACATTGTGCCAAGGAGGAGGAAGTAAGCAAAGGAAGGACAAGAAAGGAAAGGAAAGAAAACATCAAGAAAGGAAAGGAAAACAGATATCAAGAAAGAAAAAGAAGGATATAGTAGCTTCAACACAAATACTTGAAGGTAACATATTGCATGTGTGATTTCCCAGATGGTTTGGACATGCATGATTTATGCATGTTGGTATTTGGTAATTTTTTTTCGGTGGCATGGTTTCGTTGGGTTATGACAGTGGTTTTCTTCCTTTCCTTGCCTTTTCCGAATGACATGGTCTGTTGGGATTTTGATATCAATTTTGTGCTATGGATTTGCTGGATGGATTCAGAATATGGTGCAAAGGTAGTCTCAAGGTTCATTCCCAAAGGCCTAGGAATCCCTTAACCAGTTTTGGTGGGATACATGGGAAATCCTGAGGGAGGTGTCTCGGTTTAGGGCCTATAGATCCGGGATTTGATTGTGGTAAATCCTAAGAGACAGGGAGATGAAAAATTCCTCAAGGATAGTGATGGATTCTAGATGGAATTTCCATGTTCTGCTCAATTTTATGAATTGATAACCGGTTTGGTGTGATAATCGTATGGTGAGGGTGGAGGTGGTTTAACCTCTAGATTCCCTTGGTCTTGTTTTTGGATGAGTTTATCCATGAGATCCCATATTCATTCTTGGAATATGGCATGTGGGTGGCTGACTGAAGAGATATTTGGCTCAACCATGTCTATGGTCGGGTGGAATGTGGAAGTCCTGAACCTGGTCAGTATTTTCCTATGTTTAATGGAAGCTAGGTTCTCTTGATTTTGTACTATGGATTTAATGATTATATTCTCACAATTATTTCCATGGTTTTATGATGTTATAAGCATGCTTAAATGATTGGTTCATGTCTTGGTTAACTCATGTATTCACTTGTAATTGTTAAAATGATGGATTCAAGACCTAATTGATGTTGTATCTGGTTAAGGAAGAAGGTGGTGATCCTTCTTGTAATGTTTCACAAGCTCTTTCAATAATTTATGTATTTCCTGTATCCTATACTTGTAGATTACATTCATGCCAAGTGTTTGACAAAATTTCAGTCCCGGTTGGGGATGGTTAGGCTTATCCTGGAGTCAAGTTTTGTTTTATTAGTGTTTCCACTATGTATTTAATGATTGCTGGAAGTTACAAGGAGTTATGGGCATTGTTCGAGATTGTGGGCTTAAAAATTTCCTTAAATCTCATAGACGCAGGCACAGTTCTCGGAAGTTTAGTCCCTAGACTTTGGCATGCAGGCTCATGTGTGCGTCTAGATCCCCCTAGATGCATGGATGCAAGCCTGTGCATGCATCCAGGGGGTTTTTCTCTATGAAATATAAGTGGGACCCATGGACAGGTCAGGTGGATGATTGGGATAGCCTCTGGGGGTCCTGCAACAGGTGTTAAAGGTCTATGTTATGGTTTCCACTTCGATTCTGCTTAGTCAAGGTCCCCAAGGAGGTTGAATCTGTCTTAATGACCTCTCATCTCATGTTTACGTTGGTTGGCCGGTTACTTGAGTAGGTGTGAGGGAAGTCGTATGTTACATTAGCTTAGATATGTTTCAAAAAAATATATACTTCAAAGTAATGTTTTAATATTTCCAAATTGAAAGCATGTGATGTTTTTTGTTTTTTTTTTCTTAATAAGGTTAATTACTATTTATTCATTAAGAATATACATAAAAAATGGATTTTTTTTGCCCTTATTTTCCACTTGGAAAAGTAGGTCAATGGAAAAATCGTAGTTTCTTTAAAATCCAAACATGTGGTTCAAAAAATGATTATTAGAAAAATTGAGAGTTTGGTTTGTAGACCCTTACAACATAATATATCATCTAAATGTAAGAAAAAAAATCAATAGAGATATTTAAAGAAGGCAAAAAAAATTGGGACGAGTCATATAATGTTGGAAGAATATGATAAGTCCCCCACAATCGCCTCCTTTTTGCTGCAAGGTGAGCTTCCTAGATTTAGAGGTAGGTTGAAGTGGCCTTCAATCTATGAAAAACAAAATCTATCCAATGTTTTTAAGAATAACTATAAGTCGTGCAACATGAGGAGGATTTTCTCCTTGGATTTATTTTTTTCTAATAAGACTTTTTCTAAGAGAATTTTTTAATGCCGATAAATGTCCATGGTATGCATATATTGAGTGAGCCTTTCTTTGGTGTGCCTTGTGTTAGAAACCTAGTCCACAACCCCTCCTACAACCTTGGAATGCATATACTGAGTGAAAATTTCTTTGGTGTGCCTTGTGTTAGAAACCTAGTCTACAAACGCTCCTACAACCTTGGAATTGATCAAACAACCACTGCCTCTTGAAATGTCTTGTTTTATTTCAACAATTTCATCCTATATATTCTAGGTAATTTGGGTATCATACAAGTGCACTGACGGTTCTACTCATTATTGGGTAGGTGAACCTGGACAACCTCTATAGTAACCCAACCCTCTCATACTTTTAACTCCTTGTCTAGGAATTATTAACAATAGTGTGAGAAGGAAAAGTTCCTCAAGAGATAGCAATCTGGCTATTAATGGAAGGGGAAAGGGGTGCCTAGGCTCAAGGGAAAGTGAGGGTGAAGATTAGTTGAAGCCACAAGAGCTTCCATGAAAACAAGAATTTACTAAAGAATGATGTAAATGGATAAGGTTGTTAAAAGGGAGAGAATACAATATAGGAGGAATAACCTAGTAACTATCGACTGAACCTGGCCAAGTAAGGAGCACCAGAAGAATAAACCAACATATGATGGTGGTAATAGAGCTAGCAATGCCTAGAGGACGTGCTGACATACAACACCAAAAGCTAACCAAACAACCTAGAAGAGCTATAATAATATTCGAAAGGCTCAGTGAAAAATCCTGCAATGCAACCACCAACAATTTTGACATAAGCATAGATGATACGTCCATCAACAATAATAATAATTGAACCATCAATGCTTACTACCCTGAGTTAATAGATGCCTCATGTAGACGTTGACCACCTTCCTTAACTAAAATCCTCTAATGCAAATTATGATTACCTTTCATGAGAGAATAAAATGAGAAAATTCCTAACAATGTCTTTTAAACAACCAAAACCAAACATAGTTACTTCTATAATCTCTACGTAATCTTTGTACTCAAAGTATTATCTAAATTAATCTAACATCTCATTAGTGAAAAATCATATAATACTCCATGCACAACCATTAATATCCATAATAATCATCAAATAAAACACTTGCTCACATCCTCATCTATGAGTACTTAGTGAGATACTTACCATACACCCTACCACCTACCACATCTTCATTACCTCATCCACCTACCCCATCTTCATTACCTCATATATGAAAAGTATATAATATAAATATATAAAACATTACAATTTATTTCACATCTAATATATAAATGGAAAATGATGTTCAAGTTATTTAAAAGAAAAATATATACGGTGGACTTGGTTACAACAAAATATAAATTAAATTTTATTAAAATTAATTAAAAAAATATTTTATTGAAAATACTCATTCAAGATATATATATCATAATATTTAGTCATTCATTAAATAAATTTATATTTATCTCATCATAATATTTAATGACATATCTACTTAAATTTCTATTTTATCAAAATTCATTCACAGCACAATTGTAATACTTTCAACATCGATTTATTATCACTGTCCCACACAAAGTCGTAAAGCTATATTTTTGTTATTAAACTTACAAAACATAATTATTATGGTAGAGGCTATGACTTAATCGCCTAGCTCATAGCCACAAGTTGGTACTAGTCATGCACGTCATGTACCCTATAAGGATGAGTAGAATGTCACAACCATGACAATGTTATTAGACCATTTAATTTGCTTTCCATCTCACATGGTCATCCAAATCTAATAATAATAAACATTTTAAAGACAAAGTCTTATGAGTTATTACCATATATTGAGCTGAATTGTGGGTTTACAACAAATATCCGTCTGCTATTATTTTCACAGCGCTTCGTCTGTTGTCTGAAGAGGTACCGGGATTCATGGCGAGGTCGCTTGCAATCTCGGCCTTGGTAGGAGAGGCGGCCACAACAACCTGGTTGCCCAGCGCGGGCGGTTTCTTGGTGATGGTGACATGCATGCTGGCGTTGGCGGCTGTGGTCACCGCATCCTGGGCTGCCCGCTTGCTATTCCATCGTAGGAACGATGAAGCTCCTGCTACTGCCACCACTCGCACCTCTAGCTCCCTGGACTCGCCCTCCCATGGTTTCGCCGGTTTCAAGCACAAGTTCTCAGGTCGGGCGCTTCTCAACAGCAGTAAAAGGCTGTTTCTTTCTATGAAACTGAGACGAAGAGAGGGAGAAGAAGGAGATGAGGAGATGAAGGCATATGACCGTGCCGATATGGAGGAGGAAGGCGGAGGAGTTTTGTTGTGGCAGAGGAGCATTCTGATGGGTGAGCGGTGCCAGCCCCCGGATTTCTCAGGTCTCATAATATACGACGATATGGGCAACCGGTTGCCTGAATTTCCGCCGCGCTCTCCCAGGCTCAACATATTTCATCCTTCTCTCCACAAGGTAACAAATATATATATATATATATATATATATGTTTATTTGTTTGTTTATATTGAGTATTTGATTTCATGAAAAATGGCATGGACTGATAAACGGTGTTTACTGCTGTCTCGGTGAATGGGTGGTTTCAGGTCAACGCTATTGAGCAGCTGTAACAGGGGGTAAATAAGTGAAAGAGGGTGCTACTTTTAAGATAGTAAAGTGACGATTTTGTCGATTGCCCTCCAAATTTGGTGACACTTTACCGTCATTTCATATTATTGTACACACCAGAAGACTTGGCTCCAGCACTTTACCGTCCTGTCATATTATTGTATATAACAGAAGACTTCGTAGTATTGCATATAACATAAGTCTTGGTTTTAATGTTTGTGGGAAAATATATCATAATTTAGTGATCAAATTAGTAGGGGACAATTAGTATCGGTTGCTATAATGCAGGGTGTTTCATTCTTATTACTCGCCTAGATTCATTTAAACTTAGGATCTATCAAATTTCTATTGAGTGTAAAACCTGAGGAAAGGTTGCACCTTGAGAGATTTGATTTCACTTGGCGCTTGATAGATCCGAAGTTTAGATGGATCTTAGTTGTGTGCGGCCAAGGAAAATCTATCAAACATATGATTTATTTTATCAATAATATGTAAATAAATCTAATATAAATATTATCATTTTATATATGCTAAATATGTGTGATATTTATGTGTTCATTGTAGTTTTAAAATTTTCTTAGTTACCTCAGTTTGTTGAGATGATAATACAAATAGTCTTCATTGTGATCAGTTTCAAATTATTTTATTCTACTATTCTTATTGTCACCCTTGTTAGTTTTGTCATATTTTGATTATATGAAAATGACAATTGATATCATAAACCATTTAAATATTTAGCTCGAACTATTGTAATAAAAATCATACATTCAATATCAATAGGTTGAATTACTATAACACAAAAATCAATGTACACTGGAAATAATTTTGTGTGCAATGTACATCAAATCAGAAATCAACGTCTACACTAAAATGAATGCATCTAATGCAAACAATCAAATAAGATTAGATAACAACATCTACACTGAAATCAATGCATCTAATGCAAATAATCAAATAGGATTAGAAATCAACATCTACACTGAAATCAATGCATCTAGTGCATGTAAGAAAATAACATTAGAAACCAACATCTACAGTGAAATCAATGCATCTAGTGCAAGCAATCAAATAAGATTTGAGATCACCATCTACACTGAAATCAATGCATTTAGTGCATGAAATCAAATAGGATTGCAAATCATCTACATTGAAATCAATGCATCTAGTGAAAACAATAAAATATAATTAGAAATCAACATCTACATTGAAATTAATGCATCTAGTGCAAACAATCAAATAAGATAAGAAATCATCGTCTACACTGAAATCAATGCATTTAGTGCGAGCAATCATATAGGACTATAAATCATCTACATTGAAATCAATGCATCTAGTGCAAGCAATAAATATAATTAGAATTCAACATTTACACTAAAATCAATTCATCTAGTGCAAACAATCAAATAGGATTAGAAATCATCACCTACACTGAAATCAATGCATCTAGTGCAAGGAATGGTCTTCCCTCTCTTCCCCCTCAAACTACATCTCTCTTTTCCTCCCTCTCTCTACTCTCTCACATCCTCCCTCTTCTCTCCTCTCTTTTCATTTCTCTCCCACATCTCTACCTCTCTCTCTCTCTCTTCACCCTCCAACTTTGTTACTATATCCCTCCCTCCCTCCTTCTCTCCTCCCTTCTCTCCATATCTCCTTCTTTGTCTCCTTATCTCACCCCAAAACATACACACTCTCTCTCCATATCTCCCTTGTCACTTCATCTCTCTCTCCACTTCTCACTCTCTATGTATTTCTTCTTCCCTCCCTCTCTCTCTCTCTCTCTTCCCTCCAATTTTCTCTCTTCCCCCATCACTCTCTTCCTCTCTCTCAATTCCTCTCTCTTATCCTTCCTCTCTCTCAAGTCCTCTCTCTTTTCTTTCCTCTCTCTCCCTTTCTCTCCTACCTTCCTCTATCATTTCCTCTCTCTCTCTCTTTTTCATCCAATCCTCTCTCTTTCTCTCTCTCTCTCTCTCTCTCAACATCTACACTAAAATAAATACATTTAGTACAAGAAATCAAATAAGATTAGAAATTACCATCCATAATGAAATCAATGCATCTAGTGCAAAAATTCGTCTTCCCTCTCTCCCCCCTCCAACTCCAACTCCCTTTCCCTCCCTCTCTCCACTCTCTCACATCTTCTCTCTTCCTTCCCCTCTCTCCCTTTCTTTCCCACGTTTATCTCTCTCTCTCTCTCCCTCTCTCTCCCTCTCTTCACCCTCTAACTCTGTTACTATATCCCTCCCTCTCTCCATCTCCCCCCATTACCTCCATCTCTCCTTATTTTCCTCTTTATCTCACCCCCAAACATACACACACTCTCTTTATTTCTCCCTTGTCACTCCCTCTCTCTCTCCACATCTCACTTTCTATGCATTTCTTCTTCCCTCCCTCTTTCACCCTCCAACTCCATCTCTTTATCCCTCCCTCTCTCCTCCTCTCTCTCTTCCTTCTTCTCTCTCCCTTCCTCTCCTATCTCCCTCTCTCTTCCCCCATATCTCTCTCTCTCCCTCTCTCTCTCTCTCTCTCTCTCTCTCTATGTTCTATATACCTAACTTTATACTTCTCTACACTTCTTTTCCCCTACTTTCCATCTCTCCTTCTTTGTCTTTTTATCTCACCCCTAAATATACAAACTCTCTCTCCATATATCTCTTATCACTCCCTCTCTCTCTAGTTCTCACCCTCTATGTCTTTCTTCTTCCCTCCCTCTATCCCCCTCCAACTCCATCTCTTTATCCATTCCTCCCTCCTCCTCTCTCTCAAGTCCCCTCTCTCGTCCTTTCTCTCTCTCTCTCTGCCCTCCAATCATCTCACTATCTCCCTCCCTCTCTCCTCCTCTCTCCCCCTTCCATATTTATGTCTCCCTCTTCCTCTCTTACCCTTTTCTACCTCTCTCACTCATCTCCATCTCTGTATCTTCATTCCTCCTCTCCCCTCTCCTTGATTTTATCCCCATCTCTCACTTCTCACTCCCCCTATCTCTCCAGGCCTATCACTCTATGTCTTTGTTCTTCACTCCCATATATATCTAGAGTTAATATATATCATGATATATTAATGTATACTATAATACACCAAATTTAATATTTTATTAATCCAAAGTTATTAAATATAATAATATTAATATGAATATTAGATTTAATAATAATAATAATAAGCTTTTAATATTAATATTAGGGCTAATAATGTTTTTTTTGGCATGGTATTAATAATAATTTGGCCCATAGGCTTCACCTAAATAAAACCTCTTTTTTGAGTGTTTGTAAATATAAAGAGGTTTATGGAGTAAATATAAAAAGAGGTTTTATTTATTTACCACACATCTTTTATTTACCATGGTATTTGGCCCATAGGCTTGGTATATAGTTAGATGTTGATTTATAATCATATTTGATATGTTTTTTTATATTTGTCATGCCTCCTTATACCTCTTTTATATTGATTTATTTTTTACCATACCTTTTTTATAAATATGATATTTAGCCCACAGTATTAATAATAATTTGTCCCATGGTATTTGGCCTATAGGCTTCACCTAAATAAAACCTCTTTTTTGAGTTTTTGTAAATATAAAGAGGTTTATGGGGTAAATATAAAAAGATGTTTTATTTATTTACCATACGATGGGAGTAAGTATAAAAAGAGGTTTTATTTATTTACCATACCTCTAGTTAATTTATATTTTTATTTATTTATCATACTTAAACCTCTTTATATTTTAAATTTATATTATGTTTATACATAATAATAATTAGGCTTATTTTTAAATAGCACTGATATTAGATCAAAAATGTTAAATTTTAAAAATTACATTTACTTTTACATGTTAGGTTTTTAGGTGAGATCTACCTCCATATTAAGTTGTAGAGATAATACATAGTTATATTTTAATCATTAATCTTAGCCTATTAATAAGTTTAAAAAGTTTTATATAATATAAAGAATCAAGTTATATATGATTTAAGATTCAAGTTAATGTTTTTCTCGACATTGGTGAAAAATATTTACATGTTAGGTTTTTACGTGAGATATACCTCCATACTAAGTTGTAGAGATAATACATAGTTATATTTTAATCATTAATCTTAGCCTATTAATAAGGTTAAAAAGTTTTATATAATATAAAGTATCAAGTTATATATGATTTAAGATTCAAGTTAATGTTTTTCTAGACATTGGTGAAAAATATTTTTATTATTTTCTTAGGATGTGACAAACTTACACATCAAGGTCATATTGGGATGTATAATGTGCCTCTTGGCCCAATCAAAGAAAATCAAATCACTTGGAATTATTCTGTTGGTGGTCAGTGAGGAGACAAGCTTTCACTCAGATCTTGGGCCCTTAATAGTCCTTATATTGAACCCTTAGCCAACAAGTTTTAAGGCATATCCCAAGTCCATTTGGCTCTAGCATTTATGGTTTAGTATATATTAATAAAATAAAATGTCTTATTAATTTGGTCTATTTTGAAATACGGTTTTTAAATTTTTTATTTAATTATTAATAATTATAAGATGGATTGTAAGACTTGAATTTGGTGGAATATTTTAGAATATTCTTAATAATATGCAAAAATTAAAGGTTAATATTTAATTTTTAAAAGTTATGTTTTGTTGTTTTTTCTAATTAAATTGATTAATTAAAGAAAATGTCATATGAACTAGTGTCATATGAAATGATTTATTGTATTGATAAGTCATATGTTTTATTGATAAGTCATGTATTGTCCAATCAAAGCTTATTTAGAGATATGGGTAAGGGGTGAATCTCTATGATTAAAAATTTTGTTACATGTTTTTTTATTATATATATATATATATATTAATTCTTTTATAATTAATAATAATAATTTAAATAAATTTATAATTTGGATAATTATTATAATTTTTTAAAGTTTAGTAATATGTCTATATCATGAAATAAATGTTTTGATGTTATTATGGATTGATGTCTATTATATGGCTACCCTAATTATACATTATTAAAATATTTGTAAAGATCATTTTATTTTAAATTGTTAAGTTTAATATTTTAAACCTCAGGAAAAGAAAAAGAAAATAATCTAGAATCTAAGTGTGATCTTCAAAATCTTGTTTCTATGATCAAAGAGAAGGGAAATAAGCGCTCCAAGATCTCTATAGATGGGTTGGCTTAATAGGTCAACAAGATTAGAAGTGTGGAAGATGTTAGAGAATTGAGAACCGATGTGAGTAAGAGTCAGAAAGTCTTAAAGAACATCACAAAAATTTTCCTCATAAAATGAATTAGGAATTGTTCAACACCTAATTTAACTATAAAACTAATAAAAATATTTTTTTATTATTTTAACAATATTGATTTTATATATATATATATATATAGTCATATTAATAAAATATTTCAATATTAATTATTAAATAAAGCAAATCAGAATAAAAAACATATCTAATATAAATTCCTTGTAATCTCATATATCATTGTAATATTAATTATTAAATAAAGCAAATCAGAATAAAAAACATATCTAATATAAATTCCTTGTAATCTCATATATCATTGTAATATCATATATCAAATCTGAAAATATCAAAATTTTTCAAGTTTTATACTCTAAAATATATTCACACCCAGAAATATTTAATCATCTATATATTTAATATCTAAAATTAACATAAATATAAATCATTGTTTATATTGATTTACAAATAAAAATAAATTTTATTGCATCATATATAAATATTAAAATCATACCAACAAAATGCTTATATATTAAAATTAGAGGATCAAATGCTTATATGAAAAAATTTATCCTTTTTTTTATAAAATCTAGAACTCAATCATTATAAAAATAGCTTGCCCCAACTTGACGTTTTAAAGTGGTTTCACTTCTAAAATTTTCTCAAAATTAAAAACATGAAAAAGAAAAGGAGACCACACTTTTCCATTATATTGGGAGCTCCTACAATTGCAAGGTTCCTACTTAGATTAGTTTTCATAAATTATATAATATAAACAAAGTGATACCCATAAGATATTTGGAAAGTGAGGAATTGTTATATGGATTAGGGTTATTATAGGCCTTATGTTTAGGGTTTTTTATCCCATCTCTTTAAGTGAGTCGGAGGTATGATCTACCTCTCACTTTAATCATTTATGTTGTATTTGTTGACTCGACACTCTAACAACATGCTATGGAAGAGGATTTGGTTAAATATTTCGAGGACCCGCCTAGTGGTTATCAAATCCTGGGCACTGCAAAATCCCACCACTAATTATTTATTTCTCTTCACACATTGTAGAAAATCATTGAATTTGTAGGGTTTAGTGGAGGATCTAAGGACCATATATGGGAACTTCATTAGATCATCTAGGACTATACGAAAGTCCATACACAAGGACATGAGAATTTCCTTTCCTCGACCTCCTCATAACGAGATTGATACGAACCATCCCATTGTTGTATATCAATCCAATGACATAGGTAAAGGAATTAATGCTAGTCCATGGGAGGTGTTTTTCTTCAACACACTTCTTTGGGAATCCCTCTTTGTTCTCTACAAAATCCATGCTCGTGGACCCTGTGACAACCCACCCCACATTACTCTCCCAGTCGGATGGATGTCAGTTCTAATCCATATCCTCTTGTAATTGTTCGAGCAATGGGACAAAAGACACTTTTAATTTATTTTTTGTCTCTTGGAGTCTATAGCCCATTGCTACGTAACTCAACTAGTGGTCCCCGCCCTCCACCATCATAAAAAATGGTTTAGATCTATCGAGGCATACCTATGGGTAGATCTACGTCTTGCGTGAGGGGGGTTAGACCTGCACTGGAATCATCAAGGAAGGGGGGAGGGGGGGGATAAATTCTACATCGTTAATCTCAATAAGTTGATCAATGACATGAATAGGGGGTCCCTTCCCCATTGATGTCACCCCAAGGGGGGTGCGTATACCGTTGGATCATCGACGGTGATCCTCCATCATTGATCTGCGCTTAGGGCCTTGCTTAATGTCACATCCCACTCTGCCTTTAAACTCATCGATAATCTGATGACCCCGATCACTTTGTGCTTCTAATCTATGGATTGTGTCAGGCTAACTTCCCCAAAGGTTAACGATAATGGGCATCATGAAAAGTGGTTTGATCAACCTGCCCAACACCAATTTGACAGCGAGTATTGACTAAAACACCCCTTTGTCGCATTCTCCAAACAGCCGCATGGGGTGGTGCAAATAGGTTTCTCGCCTCTTCATACTTTTGGCAGTATTGCCAAATGGCGCCTAAATTCCAAATGGGGCCCATCCCTCTCATCTCCATGTCATCCCAACACTTGTCTAAATATCAAAATAGATTCAATTGATATTTTAATGTACTAAAATAAAATACTAAATCAATTCTAAAAACTTTTAGAAACCAAACACGATCACACAATCACATGATCAAGAAAGAGAAATAATTTCAATTTCACGACACAAAGATGTATCTGGGGAAAGCCTTAGCTAAAAACCCTGTTATTTGTATATTACATAAAGTCAAGAATATGAAAAAATACAATGCTATTTCTCTTCTCGAGAAACCTCTTCACTCTGCTCACTGTCTCACTCCGATCTTGGCATGTTTGGTCTAATACTTAACCAAAAACTTGCACCTGATTAACCATTTTGGCTTACACACTCCTGATGGAATTGAGCCCCTATTAAATAGGAAATTCCCACATTGATTTCACAATACATCCAAGGCACTTTATGACCTCATGAATGACCTATACAATTTTTTAATTATGCAATTGATAATCTACTTCCCTTTAACTCCAGTCTTAGTTGGGCCATCCTTAGAACTGACATGCACCAACTCTTTATAATGAATTATCAATTATCTGATTGATCATTGCATGTGAATTAAATCATATTTAATTCACCGGACCTCTCACCACCTCATCCATTAGTTAGAACTAGTTAAACTGATTTTAACTCAAATAATTGAGTTATTTAATTAAAGCTCACAAATAACTCAACTAGGGCTCCTAAAAAGTATGATACACCCTACATGTCTCTAGTTTGAACATCAACTCGAATTAAATGAGATATCTAAGTATTCCTCACTCAGTTAACACTTACAAAATTTCATGTGATGTGGAATTACAATTTACTTCTAACTTAATTGAGGGAAAATTAAACTAAAAGCCTCCTGGGTGCCATTTTCAATATTTCTTATTTCCATTTTCAACACTCCCTCTCAACAATAAATGAATTAAACTCTATCACGATCCTTTACCTTTGGAATGTTCTGCATGCAACACTTCTCTAGTGTTATTTTCTACTGCAATTTTTGAAACTGAAAAAACATCCAAACGGAATTATTATGATGCATCTGTCACCAAATTCTTCTGACTTCTACTAGCTATTGCACTATCAACTGAAAAAGTTGTGATGTTTTTTACTTTGCATCTGTGGTATTTGCACCATTGGCAACTCTGCTCTATGTTGTAGTATCAGAAATTTGTCCCTCTGACATCTGACTATATCAATCACTACTGATCCATCCTGCTACTGTGTAGTGTGGGCCCCCATATTAAGGCAATGATCCATGAGACAAGACATCTCAATGGACCCTACCTAAATTTATTCTCTTGTGATTATGACTTCACATTGCCCCACCTCTCACTTGGAGGTATGGCTGCATGTGCTCCCTCTTCCCACCTGGCTCGAAATTCCCCCCCTACTAGAGGTCTCTCCTTGAGTGGATTCCTCCACTCAATCTCCTCTCTGCTTCTCCAATTGTGGTTGCTCCAAAACCTTTTGAGGCTTCTTCTGAGGCTTCATATTGAGAGCTAATTTATGCTACCTCTCAACCCTCAAGTCTCTCACCTTTGCTTTGCTCCTGAAAGCTTTGCATGCATCTTGTACCTCAAGTGAATACATGTTATTGACTCGCACACTAATATTTTTCATTTGTCCCGTGATGATGTGTCCAAGGAAAACCTTTTATTTTATAAATATCACATCATAGCCACAGTCTTCCAATACCACTACGAAAACAAGATTATTCTTTAGTCTTGGAACAAAAAAAACATTTTTTAGTCTGAGATGGGAGCTAGACTCCCTCTGAAAGGTAACTATACCTTTTTCGGTTGCGCTATACCTACCATCATATCCAAACTCTATATTCTGTTGGAGGTCCTTCTCCTCCAAGTCACTAAAGAGATCTATATTCCCCTTCATAAGGAACAAGGCACTACTATTAAGATACCACATGCATCACATTACAGTGTTAACCATGCATAAAATGAGAGTAAAATCAAACTCGAACTGTGAAGCTATAGCTTCACCTATTGATGCAACTATAGGCTCCTTCTTTCTTGCCTTCTGTGGAAATTTCTTGGCATTGTTCCCATAATCGTGACAATGAAAAAAATTTATCTTAGAAAAGTATCTCTTGCCCTATTTACCTTGGGACTTATTTCCCTTCGATTTATTGCCTTTTCTGACTTTAAATGAAAATTATTCTTCTTTGTATTTGGAAGAGGTCTAATCTCTAATGCTATGCCTTATCTCTTCTTGTACCAAGTCAGAACACAATCGCTCCCACTCTGGTAACTTCTCCGTTCCATTTACTGAATCCTGGTAGATGTTCCAGCTCTTGGGAAGGCATAGAAGTGTCAAGCTTAACGAATCATCCTCGGGAATGATAACACCAACACTTCCAAGCTCATCTTTACATTGAGTGAACTTCTTCAAGTGTTTTGGTATTGTAGACTCGCCCTCCTCCGTATTGATCTTTCTAAGCTTTTCCTTCATCGCCAGGTTCATGTGGTCACTTCTATTCTAAAAAATATATGTTAAGGCCTTCCACATAGCATATGGAGTTTCCTTTCCAAGGAAGTTCAGGAAAATATGATCTCTAACTCCTTCTAACATAATCCCTCTCGCCTTTGCTACATTCTTCTTCCATGCACTAATATTTTGAGCATCTACTACCGCAGGATTGGGAATATCATTTTATATGAAATAATTCCACCCGTTATCCTCCAAAAATTCTTGCATCCTGTCCTTCCATGCTATGTAATTCGAACTAACCTCAAGGGAATATTCAAGTCTCAATCCATAGAAAGACATCCTGATATGTTGTTGGTCCTTAAGAATAAATCTGCAAATTCGATTCACCTATCAAAACAAACTCTGGTTATTCTCTTATATAGTGATTCCTTCTCTGATATTGTTTTACGAAAATACAAACCTACGGATAAGTATGGTTTCCCTAAGTGGGTGGTTCACTTAGAACAAAAGAAAGAAAGATATCTGACCTTTTCCTTAAAGTGAATAGATAAAGGGAGAGAACCCTACTTGTAATCTGTTTGTTTTCCCTCGCCTCCCTTCATCGCTTTCATCGCTCTCAATCCAACTTAATTCGCTTGATTGATATCTGCCATGGAAAACAGAAGATATAAAACAACATAAAGGAAATATGATCTATTCAAATTAAACAAATTGAATCTATTAAACTCATTAATACACATATAACATCATTGACACATGAATTAGGAAAGGAACAAATGTCTTTATTATGAAGTAGAAGGGAGAGTAAAACCAGTTGATCGATTCGTTGTCACTCATCCATCTTGAGTCCCATCCTCATCACATACAACATCAACAATCCAGTAGCATCACAGTACATACACAACACCTTCAACAGTTGATATCTCACCAGCATAGCTCTACTTAACAAAAATTCTTTCTCTATTGTGCACTATATTCAGTGCTCTATTTATAAGTAGATGAATGCATTTTGACATAAATTAATCATTGAATGGATTTCCTAAAAATGGATAAAGAGGTTTCCTTGTTCATGGGAATAGGAGGATAAGAGGTTTAATGACTCCATGGGTTACAAATTCGAGGCTATCAGATGAGGTGAGAGCTAGAACAACTTCTAGAAGCCACTAGAGTTCGGGGAGATTCCCGGAATCCAATGAACAATTCACTCCCAATCGACCAAAACACTCCAAAGTGAGCATAGATCCTCTGCAACAAAACCTTGCATGGGAGTAGATGCTCTGCAAAGCAGTTACACCTATCTAGGGGTGCATTGATGGCTTGATAGGGCACTTCAACTAGCATCTAAGCAGTGAAACTTTCATGAAGGAAGACCATCAATATGATGACTTGTTTAGGGCATCTAGCAACCAATTTAGAGTATGATAAACCCTAATGAATATTGATCTGTGTTTTTGGATGATGCCCAAATCGACCTATAATAGTTGCCCCCTAAAGCTTGAAGTCAAAAATGAAATGTTAAGTGATTTTCTTTACGACATGATGAGGAGGGACTGAAGCGGACAACGACCTACATCAATTAAAATACATTACATCATGATATATGTTCATCTTGTACATGAATTTCTGAGGGAGGCATATCCCATACTCAACACATAAACTATCATAACATCACAAAGTCGTCTATAGATATAACTTGTCTACAAATATAGACCCATGATAGGATGACCATCTGAATAATGACCATCGTACAAATTATTTGGTACTTCTCCTGAAATCGCAGCCCAGATGGATGAAACTAGATTTTGGGTCTTCTATATTTTTCACTTGATCACTTAAAGTTCAAGTCTAACCATGCGAATATATGATCTGATGTCAAACATGGGAAGACACTATCTGATTACCAACTAATTATGTGAGCCGTTAACAGACTTGAGAGAAATCATCGTTGATGATAATGGCTCTCAATGTACTGCAGTACATTTTGCATGGTGTGAATAGATGATTTGTTGTCGAACACCATAAAAATTCTTTCGGTCGAAGGTCTATAATCTCAACCTATCATCTGAAGCAAGAAACTTGTCGTTGATGTAAGCAAGCTCCAAGGTACTGAAATGTTGTTTGTAAGTGAACTTCCTGGATGATGAGCTGATGTTGACATGAAGAGACTTTTTGCAGGATGGAATTGGTGCTCCCCTCATCAACGACATGAAATGGGAGTAATTATTTTGGAGATAGAATGTGACTGATGAATCAATGTCAGGGATGGCGATCATGAAATGAAGGTTTATGAGTATTTCAAAGGATGAGGAATAATTGAGTGACTTCTCTTGAACATATCGACGACACTAAATGAATTGGCATCATTTGACCCAAAACTGAAGCGATGTATGGTATGATAGACCGTCAAAAAAATTACCCAACCAAAAATCATGGAGATGAAGTGAATAAGTGTCATGTTCAAGAAAAACTTGCTACCATAAAGTGTTTTATCCCTTTCCAATTTTCCCTAGTCATTGTTGACTAGTACCTCTTTATTTTTTAACAAGCTTGAGGAGGATAATATATGCTTGATTTATAATTCCAACCTTCGGGTGAATTCATCACTATTTGATGCTTTAATGAGTCTAGCGAAGGTGAAACGTGATCTTGTCATGATGGCCAAGTCCGTTGTTATTTTATGTTTTAACGAGTCTAAGAACAGTGAGAACTCGCTCCTTTTTCATGTTTAGAGAGTTTGAAAAAGGTACTAAAAGAAAAATCCACAAGTTATTTTTCATATAATAGTCTCTCAGATCCAAAAAAACATAAAATAATACCTAAGAGAACCTCCTAGCCACGTTTGACTAGGTTTTTCCTTTTTCATAAACATAAGCTATCTCAATGTGGAAAAGGGTTAAACTTATACTAAGTAGATGTCATTTCAATTCCATTTATGAGCTTGAAAGGATAAGTGCTCGTCAATATTTTCATGTTTTGGGAGTCTAAAAAAAGTTGAAAGAGAACTCCAGGGGGGTTGCTTTTTCGTGTTTAACAAAGCTCAAAAAAGAGATAAAAGTGTGCTTTGAGTTCTTTTTTCATGTTTAACAAAGCTTGAAAAAGAGATATAAGTGTGCTTTGTGGTTTCTCTTTTTCATAAGTTTTAACGAGTCCGAAAAATTGATAAAATTGTACTCATATCACCGAATTTCAATTTAATTTACAAGTAGAAAAAGATAGAAAGAACTTGGCATTTTCATGTTTTTATGAGAATGAAAATAATATCAAAATAAGCTTGGTATTTTCATGAGTTTAACGAGTCTTGAAAATAATAACCGAAATGGACTTAAGATAGGTTTCATTTTTATACAAGATTGAAACATAGGAAAAATTATGCTTGAGAGTAGTTTCATTTTTACATAAGCTTGAAACAGAGAAAATTGTGCTTGAAATAGGTTTGCTTCATTTTTACACAAGCTTGAAACAAAAGAAAAATCATGCTTGAAAGTGGTTTCATTTTTACACAAGCTTGAAACGTAGAAAAATATGCTTGAAATTAGTTTCAATGCCCCCCAAGCATAACTTGCAAGAGCACATGCCCCCAAACCTTGATTTCATTCACCTAAGTAGACTACTGGTTACTAATAGCTAGATGGAATGAAGTTTCATTTATGAGATTAGATGAAATACTCGAATTAATTTGGAGAGGATTTGTTTCATTTTTTAACGAGTTTGACACAGGAAAAGAACTATTCTCATGGAACTTAGTTTCATTTTTTAACGATCTTGACACTAGAAGGGAACTATGCTCATGACCTGATTCATTTTTTAAAAAGGTTGACACACTAAAAGAACTAGCCTCAAGACCTGATTAATTTCATAACGAGGTTGAAATAGTAAAATAACTATCCTCAAGACCTTATTCATTTTTTAACAAGGTTGACACAGTAAAAGATTTATCCTCATGATTCACCCAACCTATCTATTTCAGGATCATTGGGAATCTTCCTTAAGTCAGATGAAGTGGAAGATATCATATTGCAGGTCCCTATTTTTTCGATTTTCGTTGATGTCGCAGGCGACGGTAATGAAAAGGTGCCCATTAGGGAAGGATCCTTAAAGAGTCCTACACCAATGCTCTGAGACTCGGGCATCATCGAAAAAATTGAAGATAAAGAAACATTAGATGTTGTTGCAACTATAACTGATGCTATAGTCTAGAATGATGTCTCTGCCATAGTTAAATAACCCAACAAATAATCTAAAAAATCTACGAGAACTTGAGAGTAAACAGGATCAACAGGAGGAAAGACTTATATAAATAAAGCCCCGACCCAAAATGAGTGGGAGTTGAAGGGGTTGTCTCTTCATGAATTTCGTCCTTTATCGAAATCAAACCAGGTGGAAGCACTTCACCATCACGCCCGACATAAATTTCAGGCGGTAAACTCTGCGGTAAAGAGGAAGAGTCGACGGTTACGGATGGTTGAGGATTAGATGATGCACCAGAACAACTTCTTTTTGTTTGACTTCAGGATCAACTACTGGATCAACTTCCAGTTGAACAATCTTAGGTTCAGGTTCAATGTTTCACTAGATTGAATTTCAGTATCCTCAGGTAACTATGAGGGTTTCGTCTGGATAGTAGCAGATAAACTAGGATCAGTCAAATAGACTCGAGACTCATTAATCATAGGATCAAATTTCTTTGGTATATCAGATGATGTAGCACCAAGAGTTCCATAAGTATCAGAGTCGGTAGGACGAGCACGCCTTCGTCTACTAGGAGTAGCTTCTCACAGTAACGGAGGTTTATTCGTTGTCGTACGCGAACGACAGGGAAGGGGTTGATCATCTTCCACGATTGTTGATTGACTTTATAAAAAATAAATAAACAAAAAGAGGGTGATACTAAGAAAAAGGTTTACCAAGTAACTGTGAACTACAATATACTACCTCAATAGACCAAGGACTTATTATACATGCAATAAATCTCCCTGAACGTTGTGTTTGGTGTATTATAGGTACAA
Organism: Pinus albicaulis; assembly: GCA_034641835.2. NCBI lineage: Eukaryota > Viridiplantae > Streptophyta > Pinopsida > Pinales > Pinaceae > Pinus > Pinus albicaulis. The sequence goes on from CM076575.1 coordinate 119,038,886, forward strand.
GGTGGCCGAATCAGTTACCTATGGATGGTAAGAAACCTAAATTTTTCCTCCCGAATATACGCAAAGGTACATGCAGGCCCAATCCATACTAGCACTGACTAATGCGAAACCACACAATGAGAGCATCCCCTTATACTTTAAGTACTAGAACACTACCCAATATACCCAAAAGTATGTGGACGAGCTCCTATATACTTATGTATGTGGAATGAGGTATCACACTTGGAATGTATCACAGACAATTAATGAAAGTTGTTATTTTTAATGACGTCGGAACACGTCTTCTAGCCTAGACCTATAAATGTTATCGTTAATGTTACAATGCTTCCTTAGATAAATTTAGATAAATTTTATGTTGATCTTGCTTATCAATTTGTCTTTCAGGTTCACCGTGAGATTTATTGAACATTCCTAGAATGCAATTAGAATGATAAGCATTAGTTTCAAATTGATTTTCAACAACAAAAAACTAGCTACAAGGGATAGAGCAATCAGATTATATGAAATCAACAGTGAGCATATCTAAATGAAATTTCCCTAAAATATTCCTATGCAACACTCACAATCCATAAATGCAAATGAAGGTTTTTCTTTTCAGTTTCCTTTAAGTTTAGCTGAACGAAAAATAAACTAATGCACAAACAATCACTCAAAATGTTCAAGAGAAACAAAGAGTGAAATGACAATTCCTCTTTTAGAAAATAATTAATTGATTAAATGTAAAATTTAACTTTGGAAGTATTCTAAAATGAAAAATAAAACAAAAAGAAACATTGATAAAACAAATCGAAATTGAGGCAAGAAGAGTAGAGGAAAAATGGTCTCTAGAGGGAATTAATCACTCAAAACTTCAACAAGAAATACATTGAAATGAATTTTCAAAAGATAAAATATGATAGATTTTGGTTGGTCACAAGGGCAACGCACCCCTGAGTGGGAGATAGTGTGTTGCAGAGAACTATCCCTAAGCTAGCAATGCTATGCAGAGCATTTTGTCAAGATCATCAATGCGTTGGTGCTAGAGGGCTCTCTGAAAAAGCAATCAATCACATTAGTTTTTCTAAGACACATTCAAATGACTAAAAATAAGTAGGTAAAGTATATTAGATGTTTATGGACAAGGAAAAAACCACCAGGGACGATCCGTCGATCCCTAGTATGGTTGCCAATTTTTTGACGGAAATACAGACTTACGGATAAATATGCTTTCCTTAAGTGGGCGGTTCACTTAAAACAACAGAAAGAAAGATATCTGACCTTTTCCTTAAACTTAATAGATAAAGGGAGAGAAACCTACTTGTAATCATTTTTATTTGCCTTGCCTTCTTTCTTCGCTTTCGCCGCTCTCAATCCAACTTAACTCACTTGATTTATACCTTCCATGGCAAAAAAAATACAGAAAACAACATTAAGGAAATGTGATCTATTAAAATTAAACAAATTGAATCAATTAAACTCACTAATACACATATAACATCATTGACACATGCATTAGGAATGGAAAAAATGTCTTTATTATGATGTCGAACCAGGAGTACAACCAGTTGATTGATTCATTGTCACTCATCCAACTTGAGTCCCATCGTCATCACATCCAGCATCAACAATCCAACAGCATCACAGTATGTGCACAACTCCTTCAAGAGTTGATATCTCACCAGCATAACTCTACTTAACACAATTTCTTTCTCTCTTGTGCACTATGTTCAATGCTCTATTTATAAGTAGATGAAGGTAGTTTGACATAAACGAATCATTGAATGTATTTCCTAAACATGGATGAAGAGGTTTCCTTGTTCATGGGAATAGGAGGATAAGAGGTTTAATGACTCCATGGGTTCTAAATTTGAGGCTATTAGATGAGGTGAGAGCTGGAACAACTTCTAGAAGTCACTAGAAGTCAGGGAGATTCCAAGATTTCAATGAACAATTCACTTACAGTCGACCAACGTACTCCAAAGTGAGCCTATATCATTTGAAACGTAGCCTTGCATGGGAGTAGATGCTCTGCAAAGTAGTTACAATTGTCTAAGGGTGCGTTGATGGCTTGATAGGGAACTTCAACTACCATCTAAGCATTCAAACTTTCATGAAGGAAGACCATCAATGTGATGACTTGTTTAGGGCATGTAGTAACCAATTTAGAGTATAATAGACCCTAATGAATATTGATCTGTGTTTTGGGATGATGCCGAAATTGACCTGTAATAGATACCATGTAGAAATATATAAATATATTCAACCAATCTTGTAATGTACTAAAAAAAACCGAATCAATTCTGCAAATTTGCGGAAACCAAATACAATCACACAATCACATGAAAAAAAGAGAAATAATTTCAATCGCACAACACAAAGATGTATTTAGGGAAATCCTCAACTAAGAACCTTGCTATATGTATATGATAAACTAAAGAACGGGCACAGAGGGAAACCCCCTCAACATAACAATCCTGGACCTTGGGGGATATGAGAAGAGTAAGAAGGGAAGCAAATCTACTAAAGAACTTATTCGAGAAATCAGTGAACTTTTGTTAAAATCAGGGCAGATGGGATTATTGACGGATTTCTTTCCCAGATCTGTCACTCCCTCCTCATGAAGATCATGTCATGGAATATCAATGGCTTCAGTGGCTCGGGGAAGATCCACTCCCTTAAAGATAAAATAGGAAAATACAGACCTGTGATTGTTATTCTTCAAGAGACCAAGGTGCCTGACGACAAAGTTAAGGAAAACAACCAATGATGCTAGAGGAATATCTAAGCTATAACAATCGAAGCCATCGGATCTACAGGGGGCATAACAATTCTTTGGGATCCAGGGAGATTTATCCTGGAAAACTGGATCGACACCAAATTCACATTATCGGCCTTGATCCCTTTGATAGGAGAACAATGATGGAGGAGCCTAACCACGATCTATGGGTCGTCCATGCCTTGATACAAACCCTTTTTCCTCGTGCATATTCAAAGCCTCAGCCAATTATGGGCAAAGGAAGATTGGATCCTCGGTAGGGATTATAGCATGATCCACAACCTGGAGGAAAAGCGTGGGGGAGTTCGCCGCTTAGACCCATCTTCGCATGCCTTCAATGACATCATTGAGGATATTCACCTAGTTGATGTCATCCCCAGCCAAGGTCTTGATACTTGGAACAATCGCAGAGGGGGAGTGAACCAGATTGCTTGCAGACTAGACAAGTTCCTATTCTCTGATCATCTTATCATGACAGACCCCCGACTTTCCTCCGAGATCCTCCCATGCACCGGCTCGAATCATTGGCCCATATGTGTGGATCTAACCTCATCTACCCCCCCCCCCCCCCTTAGAGATGCTAATTCGGGTTCGAGAGTTTTTGGCTACGACACCCAGGATTCTTGGACCAATTAGCATCATGGTGGATAGCCTTGGGTTCACCACTTGGTAAAAAAATGCAATCTTTTCAAAATAAGTTGCAAGGCCTCAAAGGACATATTAATTCCTGGAACTGTGAAAATTTTGGAAATATACTCAATGAAAAGAGGAAGTTGGAAGCCAGCCTGGAGGAATTGAAGCAACGAATTATCTAGGATGGCTACATGGAAGAGCTGGTAGAAAAAGAAGATCTCTTGACCAAGAACCTAGAGGAATGAAAGCAGCAGGAGGAAATATTATGGTGACAAAAATCTAGGATTCAGTGGTGGAGAGAAGGGGAAAGGAATACAAAATTCTTCCAGCAATCAATGATCCAATATCGGCAAATCAATAGAATCACTCACTTGCAGGTGGTTGACAGCTCCAGGCTTTCCCTCCAAGAAGATATAGTAGCAGAATTGCAATCCTTTTTCTCCTCCCTTCTGCAGGATGAAGGCTATGACTGATCGGAGGCTCTACACAAAGTTTCTCAACGCATCCCTTCATTGATATCGCCAAACCAAAATGAAGCCCTCTTAAGTCCCATCTCCCTCTTGGAAGTGGAAGAAGTAGTGAAGACCCTACCTCTCAATAAGGTTCCCGACCTTAACGGCTTTACTGCTGAATTTTTCAAGGTTGGATGATCCTTCCTCAACCAAGATATCTAGGAGCTAGTAGAGGAATCAAGGCAGCTCAAACAGGTATGGTCAGGCCTTAACGCCACTTTCATCACCCTTATCCACAAGTCAAAGGAGGCATCATGACATAGGGATTTCAGGACTATATCCCTATGTAATGTGATCTATAATATTTTCTCCATCATCATGGTCTGCAGGATCAAACCACTACTTCACCACATCATTAGCCATGAGAAATCGGGGTTTGTAGAGGGATGCCAAATCCTGGATGGCATTGTCTCCACGTATGAAACCATTCACTCCTTTAAAACACGTAAGATCCTTAGAATGTTGTTGAAACTGGACCTCTTGAAAGCATATGATCAACTCAGCTGGGATTACCTATTGGAAATCCCACAGGCCTTTGTTTTGGTGGTTGATTGGATTCAATGGATTAAATCGATGATCTACACTCCGTTATTCTCCATCCTCATCAATGGAACGCCATATAAAACCTTTGATCCTCTAGGGGTATTCATCAAGGATATCCTCTCTCACATTTTCTCTTTATTATTGCAGTAGAAGGGTTGGGCCGATTACTCAAGGCCGCCAAACAGTCCAATCAGATTGCAGGGCTCCATCTTCCAAGTTCCACTCTCGACATGACCCAACAACAGTTCTTCAATGATAATATACTATTCGAATTTGCCACTATGAAAGAATCCTCCCAAATTAACTCTATTCTGGAGGACTTCCAAAAAGCCTCAGGTATGCTCCTAAATAAGCTCAAGTTCGATATCTATTTTTTTAATACTCCTCACCCATTCCAAGCTTGCTTAGATAGAACCCTAGATTTCAATATTGGCCCTCTCACCTCCAAATACCTTGGAGCTCCCCTCATGTTCAACCCTCTATGGATCACCCCCTTGAAAGACCTCTCTGCCAAAATCTCGCAAGATCTCCAATTGGACCTTTCGGGTCCTCAACCTTGCAGGAAGAGCTACCCTCCTAAAATATATCTTGAAAGCAATGCCTCTCTACCAACTATTAGCCCCGTCGGCCCCCAACTTCATCTACTCGGACCTCATTTCCCTCTTTCTAAGATTCCTCAAGGAAGGTGCATCAGAAGATAGGAAGTGGCCTTTAGTGGCTTGGCACAAGTTGTGTCTACCCAAGTTGATGGGGGGATTGAGCCTGTAGGACCCTGATACTCTTAACACAACCCTAGGTGAAAAAAATTGGTGGCGATGGTTGAAAGGAGGATAGGAATTTTGGAATATTATTTGGTCACATAAGTATGGACAGGGCAGAACACAAGGCGAAATCCTTCACACTCCCCTTCCATTACGGGGTCCACCATTTGGAACCTAGCCAACACCAATAGCAATCTAATATGCACAAAATTCTTCTGAAAGGTGCACGATGGAACAACAGGCAGGTTTTGGGAGGACTCTTGGCAGAAATCCCCTCTCCTCTCTCGGGACCAATCCCTGTCGGATCTTATGCCCCTTTTTCACTCATGTAGAGATATGACAATAGCAGATTATTGAAGCAACCAACCGTATAAGCATGGTTCACGGTAATGGAAAAACAAAGAGGACTGGCCTCTAGACTTACCCCATCAAGGGTACGATCAGCTTGCCCAGTATCACGCCCAATAGCAAATCCATGCCTCCTAGTGTCCGAACAAATTACGATGGGGCCTCTCGACCTCATGGGAATTTTCAGTCAAGGAATCCTGCCTTCTTCGTGCGACAGTCCCAATCATCCCCAACACTCAGGTCTGGAAGAAAATATGGACAAGTCATCTATGGCCGAAAGCTTCCCACTTCTTATGGTTAGTCGTGCATAAGCGCATCTTGACATGGGATCACCTCCTTAAGAGGGTTTTCATCGGGCCTTCAATGTGTTTCCTCTGCAAACAGGCCGAAGAAACTCAACACCACCTCTTCATTGACTGGCCTTTAACCAAAATGGTTTGGTCTCAAGCCTTTGACATGTTTGGCCCCATCAATTATTTTTCCACCAACACTAGAGCCCTGCTCGAAGAATGGCCAACCCATCAATTATCTAACCCCGTGGTATCTAAAGCTTGGTGGCTCCTCCCTAGTCTCTTGCTCTGGAACACCTGGAAGGGAAGAAACCATTATATTTTTGATAATCAAGGACCTTCCGCCCCTCTTATCTAGTCCTTAACCCTCTCCGATATCCTAGAATGCATTCTCACGGAACCTTAGGACCTTGCAGACTGGGAAGTCAGCCAGCCAGATTTAGGCATCCTATATCTCTTGAATATCTCCTCAAAACTATTCCATCCTCAACTGATCCCAGGACGCCCCTCCTCCGACTTCCTTCTTCCTTCCCCCTCAGGCTTTTATTCAACTTAATTTCGATGATGCCTCCAAGGGAAACCCAGGCGAGGCGGGATATGGGGGTATCCTCAGAGATGACAAAGGGTCACCTAAGGCATCGTATGCTGGTTCTATCAGCACTTCGACTAATAATGTAGTAGAACTCACAGGGCGGGAATTTGGGCTGACTCTTGCTCAAGACCTCAGCTACAGGCATGTCCGCATCGTTGGGGACTCCCAGCTGATTTTGGACATGACCCAGAAAATCAACATGGTTTAGATCCTTAGAAAATAAAAAAGATTTGGTGGTTGGACGCCCAACTCTCCCACTGTTAAGTCCCTATATTAATAGTGTAGCCCCTTATTATGTTAGTGTAGCCCCCCTTATTGTTATTTTTGTACCCCTGTAACCCCGATATTGTTATTATTTTGCCCTTACATTATTGTTGTTAAGTCGGCTAGGATTACATTGTGGCCCCATTGACTCCTATATATAGAAAGGAGGTTTTTTCATTTGTATCATCCAAGAATTTTTCATTCATGTAATGTATTGGAGGTTTCCCCCTCGAAGTGGCTTATTTCTAAGGTGTTCATATCACTTTTATTCTATTTTTGGAGCTGGTTTCCCAACATTTGGTATCAGAGCTTTGGATTCTAGGGTTTCACTCCTCCAAACAGGTCATCGTTGCATTTTTGCTATAAATTTTTTCTACGAAGGTTCAGAAACTGAAATTTGTAGAGCGTGAAGCCAAAATCCTGAGGAATAGGGTCGCAAAATTTCAAACTTGGTTCGCAACATTTTTGGAGATATGATCTGTGGAAATTAGGTCTTTTTTAGGCTCCTGAATTTCATCTCAAAGAGGTGATCGTGGGAAACTCTTCATAACTCTCTCTCTAAGTATCGAATTGGAATTCTGTAAAAAGTGACTGGAAGTACACAGAATGTAGTTTCCTTTCTATAAATCTCAGAGCCAAAGGAGAAAATAGTGACATGTGGCAAGTCGTATAAGGTCGCTCTACTGAACTAGTCCATAATTAAGTCATTGTTGGAGATTGGAAATAACTTTTCCTTGAAGAATCCAAATCAAGTCAGACCCATGGAAATTGAAGGAAGATTCAGGGGGCTACGTTAGGGCTGAATTTCAAATATTGAAGATCTAAAATCACAGTGATAATTCAGTTTCAATATTGAGCTCCTCAAAATCAAGAAAAAGGTGTGTATTTTTTTTTCAAATTGCATAAGTCTTGTTTGAAAAATCAGTTTTAAGTGATTCCAAAGGCCTATTGAGCATAGAAATCATTATTGGGTTCTAAAATGCCTCCTAAAAAGAATTCAACACCCATTAAGCCCTCAGAGTACTCTACTATGACTCATGAAGATGAAGAATTGCAACATCATCTATCAAAATTACAAGATCAAGTGCACCAAAATTCGCTCTCGAAAAGAGAAACAAAAAATGAAATGGATGTTTTGAAGAAAAGCATAATAGCTAATATGGATGATAAATTAGTGGACGATCACATCGATCATCAACAACAAGTTCTCCAACTCTCAAAGGATAACCTAAATTTGGTGCAGAATGTAATGAAACAACAGGAAGATCAACATCACATCAAAATAAGTCTTGAAGCAGTCACAGAAACAAGAAATCGACAAGTACGATCAATTTTAGAGTATCTCAACAAGTGGAAGAACTTTCCTATAGAAGATTCCACATGGGAGGATGAGAATTTTATACAAAAGCATCAATAAATAATCAAGCGTTGAGGACAACACTTTTTTTAAGGAGAGGCACATGTTAAGTCCCTATATTAATAGTGTAGTCCCTTATTATGTTAGTGTAGCCCCCCTTATTGTTATTGTTGTACCCCTGTAACCCCCATATTGTTATTATTGTGCCCTTAAATTATTGTTGTTAGGTCAGCTAGGATTACATTGTGGCCCCAAGGACTCCTATATATAGAAAGGAGGTTTTGTCATTTGTATCATCCAAGAATTGTTCGTTCATGTAATGTATTGGAGGTTGCCCCATCGAAGTGGCTTATTTCTAAGGCGTTGATATCTCTTTTCTTCTATTTTTGGAGATGATTTCCCAACACCCGCATCAGAAGCCTCCTAAGTCAAATGAAGTACACCACCACGAGTCATGTGCTCTGTTCTGGGAACAAGCTGGCAGATTGGCTAGCCAATAGGGGTACAAATAATCCAGATCACAAATTTTGTGACACGTGGGATGAGCTACTCTCTAAAGCGGATCTAGATCTTGACGAATCTCAAAATCTCCAAGTCTCATGGAAGAATAACTTCAAGTCCTTGCTAAGGGTTTCCAATCATAGGGACAAGTGAGTAGCAGACAATTAAGGTGGGACTGGCCCTCAAACACGTGCCCACTGACTCACCACCCTCCCATGCTCGAGCGGTAATGTCCCTCAGGGCAGGTGATCCTATGGTATCGTTGACAACAATTAAGGGTGCAACGGATGTGAGCCAGCCCATTTAGTATCCATGGGCGATGGTGAAGGTTGGTGCTTTGTCTTTCACAGACGATCAAAATTTGGCTCTCAAGCCTTGGCTTGAGCTTCACCAGTAGGAGATGAGGTGGGTGCAAGTTCAGCTAGGTAGCAGTGGTGGGAGTCTGGCAGCTAGGAGGAATCCTGGAAACGGCAAGAGCATGTTGCACTAGGAGACGGGAAAAGACGATGAGGGTGAATTATCAGTGTAGGGGGTGTCTCTGGATGGATGGTTCTGGTGTTCAGCCCAGACGCTAGAAGACAGCCTGCAGATTGCGTAGGAAGTGTCCTTCACTGGCTATGCCCCATGGTGGTTCTGCCTTGGGCTTACTGAGCACCCAAGCTCTCCTGCGATTAGATTATGCGAGTGGTGGTGATTTCGTACCTCATCTGAGGGTAGTGTTGTGGCTGGTGGCAGTAGTGTCTCACATCCACGACGCTTGGGACGTGGTCAATGATAAACTCTATCAAGGGTGCAGGGATGATGCATGGGTTTTAGGGGTTGTTGGACCCGGAGTGACTTGGTGCTACAACCCAGAAAAAGGTGAGGGAGTGGTAGATGACAGCATGTTGTGCGAGCGAGGTCGGGCATGGCGTGGAGTTCTTGGACGCGGCATGGGAAATCGCCAGGTATCTGAGGACTCGAGTTCACACTTGCAATCTACTGAGAGTCAACATTCGGTGGCGGCCATGGCAATTTCTCCGGCTCAGTCACCGGGCCAGGTTGAGGCTCCGGCCACCCTTGAAGAAAATTTCGCTGAACTGCAGCAGATCTACCTCAACCTGGACACTCTGTGTGAACAAAAGTATGATGATTTTAATGGACTTGTCGCCTAAATTAATGTTTTTCAAAACCTGCAGAATGAGACCCTCAAAGCTCTGGAGAATCTATGCCATCTTCTGAGGTGCTCTCATGACCACATCCGAGCTCTAGAAGCCCAAGTGGACCATATCAGCTACCACATGCACAATCAGTGACGTCTCTTTGATGCTCCTACGGCAGGTCCCCTGCACCCTCCTCCATGATGAAAATTGTTTTTTTGGTTGTTTTGTAAATTTTTGCAGCTAATAAGCAAGAGCATTTGATGCCTTGGAAAACACCCAAGTCTTTCTACGCACTACATGCCTTCTAGGTTTTTTGAATGTAATACAACTATGCTGGCTTCTACTGTAACTTTTGATTTTGATATGATAATATAAGCTCAACTTACTAGGAAAAAAAAAAAACATTAATTATAATTTAAATAGAAATACAGGATTACTAACATATTAGTATTTTATTTTAAACATTTAGTTTACAAAATTGTGAATTCTTGTTGGCTATTGTAATAAAGGTCGTATCACTCATTTCATGTGTACAATATGCATTTCTAATGAGGTTTACATTTGTAGAATTTTTTATATCATTTTCTCATTTCAGTTGATCACTCATTTCATGTGTACAATATGTATTGCTAATGAGGTTTACTTTTGTAGAATTTTTTATATCATTTGCATCCTGTAGCATTAGGTTATTTTAGAGCATGAGATTTATAAGATTAATTTTTTTAACAATAATAAAAATGGGGTGTTATGTATTATGTATGTGTGTGTGTGTGTGTATGCTTAGGTGTTTTTCTGTGTCTGTATTAATTTCTATTTTGTCATTTTTCCTTTGAAATGAAGATATGGGTAATAATGATGGCATATATTATAATCAAGCGGTGGATAATATTTCTAGAGTGATAATTTTTCTTCCGTATCTTCGGAACAATTTCGATAGAAAACATGGCTTCCATCCTACTTTTATTGATGATAATCTTCATGTGCTAGATGAAAAATGAATGTAAAATACTTGTTGCATGAGCACATGAAGGAGGCTAGGAGGAAAATAGGAAGGGACTGGTTGGAAGGTGTTAAGTATCATGATCATTTTCCTGTTGATTTGAATTGGTGTTCCTTTTGTCATCGGTCCAGTTTTGTTTTGGAAGAGGCTATTTGATAAATGACTTTTGATGGAGTGTTTCAAGTCCATTTTTGTAGTGGATTTTTTTCATGTAAAGACAACAAAAAGTATATGTTAATTTCAATCTTCTCTCTGAATTCCCATCAAAGATCATACTAGAAAAATATTAAAATTTGTTTGATTCTCTGGACCATAAATAAGTGACTTTTGTTGCAAACCATATTTGGGTAATATGAATGTCAACACATAATTCCCCAAGGTTGAAACCATAAACAAGATACAAACTATAGAAATGCCCAACCTGGTAGATGGGGGCATCAAAGGAGAATTATTTAATACCAATCCTTTATGTTTAAAATATTGATTTGTAGGCTTTATTAATCTCTTTTTTTTTAATATTGATCCTTCAGGTTTTAAATATTTATCCCTTCGGTTCACCAATTCCTTGGGTTTATAATATTTAACGCTTGGGTTTATTAGTTCTTTTGGTTTTTAATATTAATAATCCCTTGGGTTTATCAATCTCTTGAGTTTAAAATATTAATTCTTAGGGTTTATTATTTTCCTAGGTTTTTTATATTAGTTTGTTGGGTTTATTGATCCTCTGAGTTTATTAATCGCTTGGATTTATTAATAATTTGTATTTATAATATTAATCTGTTGGGTTTATAATATTAATAATGCCTTGGGTTTATTGATGGTTTTTGTTTATAATTAATAACCCTTTGGGTTTATTGATCTTTTGTGTCTATAATATCAAGAATTCTGTAGGTTTGTTGATCCATTGGGTTTATAACATTGATCCATTGAGTTTTCTAATTATTTGGGTTAATAATATTAGTCCATTCAGTTTATTAAATCCCAATATTAAGATTTAAATATTAGTCTTATAATTTAATATTAATCCATGTTCCAATATCACATTATGAAAGAGATTATTTCAATATGAAAATAAACCATGGGAAATCATTGTTAAAATCGTTAACCATAATCGATCAAGGTCCTCCATGGTCGAATGTGACATTGTAACAAAGACTATATGAATATGAAAATCAACCATGGTTAACCATCGTCATCTTTGGTTCAACATCGCATTGTGACAAAAATTGTCTCAATGTTTAAATAAAGAATGGTGAACCACGTTTATTTCATGGATTATAGTATCTATCTAAGGGTTTATATACATAAGGGTTTATATAATTAAGGGTTTATAATAATAATTTCTTACATTTAATATTATTCCCTTAGGTTTATAACCCCTTGTTTTTTTATTATTAATCCCTTGGGTTTATTATTTCCTTGAGTTTTTAATATCAATCCGTTGGGTTTCTTGATCCTTAAGTTTATTAATTCGTTTGGTTTATAATATTAACAATCCCTAAGGTCAATTAATCACTTCGGTTTATAATATTAATAATCATGTGAGTTTATCAATCCTTTGTATTTAAAATTTTAATTCTTAGGCTTTATTAATCTCTTATGTTTTTAATATGGATCCCTTGGGCTAGTTGATCCCTTAGGTTTTTAATATTTATCCCTTCTGTTGACACCTAGTCCTAAGGGATTGGGTGAAATTGTTCATAAGTGTAAAATAGGAAATAAGGAAGTCTAAGAGACATTGGGAAATGAATCCCAACAGTCTCACCTCCATGTATATATTCATGAGCAGCCTCAATCAAATCTCATGGTTCATTTTGTTGAGTTACCTCCTGCCCTAACATGGTATCAGAGCTAGCTCTATTTTTGGCTTCCTTTCTCCTGTAAATCCCTCCTTTCAGCAAAACTTTATCTGCTCATTTTTTAGACTGACACCTCTGTCATATTCCTCCAAAATACTGTGTTGAATTTTTTTTTGTGTCGAGGAATTGTGTTGCGTAGTTGAATTATTTTGCTAGTGTTGTGTTGAATTATTTTGCTAGATTAGGCCCGCAGCTTGAGGCCTCTCCCACCAACGCTACTCTCACACGTTGCATACGCAGCTACTTGGCTTGTCGCTACTCCAGGCTCCCTTGCTAACTCCTCCTCACGGGCTCCTCCGCGCAATCCCACAACATTCCAAAACTTTCCCCTTCTTTCCTCCTCTCGTCGCTCCTTCCCTCCTTTTCCCTCCTCCCACACCTATCTCCTCCTCACCCCTTGCTCTCACTCCACATAGCACTCTGTCCTGCTGCTCTCCTCCTATCTTCCATAGCGCCTACAAGCCTTCTCCCTCTACCGGCCTACGGGCCTTCCCTCCTCCGCCATCCCCCAGCTCCATCCTCTACCATCCTCCTTTGCCCTTCCTCTTCCCTCCTCCCTCCTCCCTCCCTCTACCCTCCGCCCTCCACCCTCCCTCCACCCTCCTCCCTCTGCCATCACCTCCCCCATACGACCTCCCAAGGTCCAACCTTCCCGAGGTCCCACCTCCCACAAGTATGACCTCCCCCAAGCACTACCTTCCATAGGTACAACCTCCCCACGAAAAACCTCTGCAGAAAAATAATAAATAAATAAATAATAATAATAATAATAATTTTTTTGTACTATTTTTTTTTTACCAGAATTGAGTTTTTTGTAGCATATTACATTTTTACAGCCAAATTGAGTCTTTTTCCAGCAGACTACATTTTTTTTACAGTACATATTTACAATTCATTCTCTCATATCTATGGTGGGAGTAGTTCTCTTTGGAAAGGAGAATTATCCTAAGTGGTCTTGGAAAATCAAGCACGCTCTCATTTTTAATGAGTTGTGGGGAGGGATTTGTGATGGAGAAGGAGACAATGCATCGACAAAGCCCACCTTAGATGAGGATATTTCCATTTGGGAAAACAAGAATTGCAAGGCCCATGCCCTGATTGCAGCTTCTGTAAATGAAGGGGTGAGTTTCCATATTACACCATTTTCAAATTCCTATGGAGCCTTGAGGAAATTAAAATAACTTTATGACTCACATTGAGAACTTGAAATTACTCAATTAATGATTAAGCTATTCATCCTTGAATTGAAAAATGATGACCCTCTTGATTTAGCATAAGAAGTAAGATCTATCATGCATGACATTAAAAATACTAGTGTCGAAGTTGACATACCTGTCATAGCTTATGTTAAGGCATTGTGTCCCACTTACTCACACTACCTTGAGTCATTGCAAGCAAGTGGAAACCTCATGAAGATCACCTTTGATTCCCTTGAGAAAAAGTTTGTAGAAAGGGAGAAGGCTTTTGCAAAGAAGACAACCCCTCTGTCTTTTGAAGAAGTTGTATGTTTCACACATAGAGAGAAAAATCATGCTCAAGATTCTTCTAGAGGAAGAGGAAGAATAAATTTTAGAGGAAGGGGGGGCAGACAAGCTCAAAGTGAAAAATATGATCTTCATTGCATGCACTGAAATAAATATTGGTATGATGCATCTACATGTAAGTTGCCTTGGGATATAATTGAGAAACAAAGAAATCAATAAAAACGTAAAAATCACGACAAAGACGAAGGTAAAGCACCTGAATCCACTCATTATTTTGTAGCACATTGTAAGATTGGAGTAACTCAAGACTTGTTTGATTATTTACTTACTTCTTGGAGAAATGATTGGTTGCTAGTTTCAGAAGCAACATGTCACATGAATTTTAGAAAATATTTTTTTGAAGAATCTATTGACAAGGTTGATGGAGAAGTATACTTTGCAGACAAATCTAAACTCAAGCCATCAGGGCTTGGCACAATCAGGCTTAAGTTTCCTAGTCTTCCAGACCATCTTCAACATGAGGTTCTATACCTCCCTGATTTGAGGAGAAACTTGTTGTACTTGGTCCATATCTGCTAGAAAGGACACTCCATTCACATGTTTGATGGCAAGGTTAAGGTCAGAAAAGCATCAGATCTCTCACTTGTCATGAGATTAATAGAAGAAGGAAGACTCATAAAGTTGCAAGGTACCTCTACTCATGCACAAAACATTACATTCAGTTCTCATTATGATGAAGGTACATTCCCATCAAGTCTTTTATGGCATGCTAGATTTGTACACTTAAACTATGACAACCTTCTATTGTTGAAGAAAAATGGTGTTACTGGATTGCCTACAATTCCTAGGAAACTTAAGCAATGTGATGCTTGTATTCTAGGAAAGCATAGCAAAAAATCCTTTCATGATTCACATTCCAGAGCACATAGAATACTTGAGCTTATTCATTCAGATTTATGTGGCCCCATGCCTATTGCTTCTGCAAATGGAAATAAATATATGTTGACATTTATTGATTATTACACTAGAATGTGTTGGTTTTACTTTTTGAAGAGCAAATATGATTATTTTCAAACATTCAAGAATTGTTATGCATGGATTGAAAATGATGCACAAAATCATATTGGCTCTTTGCGCACTAATAATGGGAAAGAATACACTTCAAATGAATTTGAAAACTATCCTCGCCAACATGGGATCAAACATCAAACAACTGTGCCCTATAATCCCCAACAGAACGGTGTAGATGAAATAATGAACATGACAATTTTAAATATGGTTCGCTCCATGATGTTTTTCAAGAATGTAAAATTGATGTTTTGGGCTTATGCAGTTCTATGTGATGTGTACTTAAAGAATAGGTGTCTTATAATACAATCAGAAATAAAACTCCCTACGAAATGTGGCATGGCCACATTCCTTTGGTAAATCATTTCAGGGTCTTTGGTTCCACCTGTTATGCTTTGATACCTAAGGTACAAAGAAATGTATCATCATGGGGTATTCCAATACCTCCAAATGATATCATCTCTATGATGAATTCAATAAGAAGTTTGTAGTATCTAGAAATGTCATATTCCTTGAATCTTCCAAGACTGATGATGTTGTTGAGTGGAAACTTGACCTCTTGGATAGATTCAAATATGCAAGGTCATTTAAAGAATTTGATAATCAGATTCCAAATCTTGAAGTGGGGATTCCTATACTAAATCAATCTGTGGAATCGTCTTCCGAAGCACTCTCTCCCTCACATGAATAACCAACCACATATGACACCTTGAATGATGTGATTGACAGAATTGGGAGACTGGATCTCGATTCAATTTCAACTCAGTCAAATGAGCAGCGTAGGCCATCTCAGAATGGTCCCCCAAAATGGCTGACAAAGACACTATAAAATGTTCATCCTGATAAGGTTGGAAAGACAAGGACAAGAAGTTCCACCAGGAAAAATGGAGGTGATGTGGATGATTATGATTCACTTGTTGATATAGATGTTGCTTATAATTATGAATTGAATTTGTCTACAGATCTTGAACCAACTTTGAAGCTCCTTCTCATGATGAATGGAATGAAGCAATGCAAAAGGAGTATGATTCCTTGATAAATAATGGCACTTGGAAGGTGGTTGATTCTCCATTTGGAACCAAACCAATTGGCTGCAAGTGTCCCTGCAAGAAAAAGTACAAATCGGATGGTGCACTTGACAAGCAAAAAGCCATACTTGTGGTAAAAAATTTTCACATAAAGAAGGGGTTGATTATGAGGAAACTTTTTCCCCCATAGAAAACTGGGCCACCATCTAGACACTCTTTTCCTTAGCAGCTCAGAAGGGTTGCAAAGTCCATAGATGGATGTAAAAACCACATTTTTGAATGGATATTTAAAGGAGAAGGTTTTTATGTTCGACCCAGAAGGATTTGTTGTGAAGGGAGAAGAACACAAATATGCAAGCTTATAAAATCCTTGTATGGCCTCAAGAAAGCATCGCGAGCCTCGTATGATAAATTAACTCAGCATCTTCTGAAACTTAACTTCAAACATTTTGATCTTGATGACGCAATTTTGTTTGTTAAGAAAGTTGGAAAAAAATTGTATATCTTATGGTGTATGTAGATGATATTTTGATGACAGGGAACTATGAGAGTTATATTGCATCCATAAAGAAGGAATTGAAGAAAATTTTTGAAATGACTAATTTGGACTATGTTCACTACTATCTTGGTATTGAAGTAACTCAACATCCTAAATTTATATTCCTTTTTCAAAATAAGTACATTGGAGATCTATTGGACACGTTTGGCATGGCTAAATGCAATCCTTTGACCACTCAAATGGAACAAAACTTGAAGCTCACATCCATTGAAGGGAAGGAATTTGAGGATGCAATGAAGTATAGACAACTTGTAGGAAGTCTCATCTACCAGACTACTACCAGAACCGACATCTCATTTGATGTTGGAATCCTCTCCAGATTTATGAAAAAACATTGTGAAGGACATTGGTATGCTACAAAAAGAGTTCTAAAGTATTTGAAAGGGACTCAAGACTTTGGACTTTAATATACACAGGTGGGCGACTTCAGCTTGATTGGATACTATGATTCAGACTTTGGTGGAGACAAAGAAACTGGGGTATCTACTTCAAGTTATACTATGAGTCTTGGATCAAGATCCATCTCCTGGAGATCACGCAAACAGTCAGTTCAAACAGATTCCACAACTGAGGTAGAATATGTGATAGTAGTTAAAGTGACAAAGGAAATTGTGTGGCTCGGGAAAATCCTAGAATATTTGTGGATGAAACAAATGTATTCAACTCCACTCATGATCGACAACACTTGTGCAATAAAGTTGGCCAAGAATCCAAAGTTCCATGATCGAACGAAGCACATCAATTAAAAATACCATCTGATTCTACATCATGTTGAGGCCAAAACTATCCATCTACGTCATTGTTCCAAAAATGATCAGACTGCAGACATCTTCACCAAAGCGCTTGGAAGAGAAAAGTTTGAAAAATTTAGAACGATGTTTGGACTCCCCAACATCCCTTCAGATTAAGGGGGGGAATGTTGACACCTAATCCTAAGGGATTGGGAGAAATTGCACATTAGTGTAAAATAGGAAATAAGGAAGTCTAAGAGACATTGGGAAATGAACCCCAACAGTCTCACCTCCATGTATATATCTATGAGCAGTCTCAATCAAATCTCACGATTCATTTTGTGGAGTTACATCCTGACCTCACACCTTCAGTTCACTGATTCCTTGGGTTTATAATATTAAACCCTTGGGTTTATTAGTTCTTTGGTTTATAATATTAATAATCCCTTGGGTTTATTAATCTCTTGAGTTCAAAATATTAATTGTTAGGATTTAATAATTTCCTGGGTTTTAGTTTGTTGTATTTAATATATCCATTGGGATATATTTACTTAAAGTATATATATATATGAAAGATATTAAGAGTTATATTAATAAGTATATAAAAATTATTGGTGATATTGGTAAGAAATGTATACTTGTTATAAATAATAATAAAATACTATTATTATATTATATTCGAATTATATTCTAGTTTGAGTTATAACTATTAATATATTTACAAAATTTAATAATAATAATAATAATATATTATTATTATTATTATTATTATTATTATTATTATTATATATATATATTATTAATATATTATAATTACTTATAATATATTAATAATATCAATAAAATATATTGGTAATTATATTGATAAATATATAATAATTATTTTGGTAGTATACATATTATTATTAAGAACTAAATGTTACTATTATGTTGTTGTGAATTATATTAATGTTTGAAATATAACTATTAATATATTTTCAGAATTTAGGCTTCTATGATCTTTCGCAAATATTTAGAATTCTTTCGTTAATAATCACATGCAAAAGAACATTTTCGACTCATTTTTAATCAACCAATGTGGTTCATCATCAGGACTAGGTGAGAGATCAAATAAGACATTGAGTTTAAATAGATGTAGAGATGGCTAAACTAGTCGTTAGAATAACGGCTAGTTTGGCTCTGAAGGGAATACATTTAATTTAATTAATCAAAGGATTAATTTTATTCAAATTATAATTTTATAAGGAAATTTATTTATTTATTTATTTTTATTTTTTTTAATATTTAAATTTAAAAAATTGGTGAATTTTTATTATAATTTTAGATTAAATTTTTATGTTATTAAATAATCATTTTTTGGGATTATGTTAATAAGCTTTTAGATTTAAAAATGTTTTTTAGAAGACGAGGTAAAAAAGAAAATGATAATCAATGATCAACATAAATCAAATCGAGTCAAAAAAAAAATGAAGGAAAAAAGTTGAAGGCGAAAAAGGGTGGAAAATAACACCAATTATGAATATAGGGTAGGGATCCAACACCTGATAATATTCCAACTGTCATCTCTATTGAGATTAACGAGTCATTTCTCGATCTCTCATGCCTCCCTTAACTTACAGTGATGAAAATGGTCAATCTTAGCAATAACCTTAGCCTCTTTGATGCAAATATGATGGTTAGTCTTTTATGCATGCTCAGCTAAGGCAGAGGAGTGAGATCTTCCATGCTTAATGTTCGCAACATACTCACAAATATTTTGATTTATATACTAACCAGTTTACCCAATGTAAGGTGTCCCGTAAGAGAATTGAATGTTGTAGACATGTTTCCCATCCCTAGGGTTTACCTAATCTTTAAGAGATTTGAGAGAGGTACGAATAGTGTTAAGGGGTTTGAAAGACAAAGAAACCTTATGACTCTCAAGGATCCTAACTGTTATCACTCATAATTTTTTGGCTCATTGCTTGACATGGTCATACATTTCACTCCTCAAAAGGATAAGGTCTCCTTAAGCCTTTTTCAATATGGTATAGGAAATTTTCATTTTTTACATGTTTAACCTATCCTAAGGTTCAAGACCACCTCCATTAGGTCATGTCATGTCCCATAAATCATCATTAGGTGTCAGATTTCATTTCCCAAATATTTAAATTTGAAAAGGACACTTAAGCTAGTTTTACACATTTTCGTATCAAATTCAGTGTAAAATAGACAAATTTCACTACGAAACTGGCTAATAATTTTGTAGCGAATATGAGGATTTCTCTGTTTTTTTACTTTTGAGCAATCAACTTCAAAGGCGGTTTTTGGGAAAAGAGAGAAGTATTTTAAGAAATTAAGAGACATTATTTTCCAAAACATATCAAATAACAATAACCTCTTTGACATTTCTCAAAGGTGCTACAACTTGGGAGATACAAGGATGTCTTTCGGCCCTATTTTCATAATGCAAAATTTTCTTGTTTTATACATGTTTTTAGTATGCATATTATGGACAGCTAGAGATGGTATTCAGAAACCAAAGTGAGGTTTTTTTTCAATACATACTGAAATAGAAAAACCTCCTTTATTTTTGCAATATCTATCAAGGATAGGGAGATAAGAGCTCATCTCTGAACCCTATGTTTTCAGAAAAAACAGAGTCATTTTAGTGATGAATAAACTTGCTAAAGGTGAAAGTGACGTTTTTTGAAGAGGGTAAGAGGCAAGTTTTCATGATCATATTTCATTATATCACTTTTCATACCTATAGATGAAATTTGGAAGAAAAATGAAGATTTTGGAATTTTCTCCATTATCATGTAGTTTCGTAGCGTGCTCCAGACTTAGGCCAAAAACGCTACTAAATTTCTGAAGATGTTTTTTTGCCTATAAAAACATTTTTTTGAAGATCCAAGGAGGGAGGTTGATGGTATTCACTCATTTTTACCTTACAAACATTTTTTGACCAGCAGAGGTGGCAAAAGGAAAAGAAAACAGACAAAAACAACCTCGCTATTAAACTACGCTACGAAAATTTTAGTACATGACCATTTTAGCAGTCAACTTCAAGTTTTATTTTAGACCAAATGAAAAAGTATTTTGGAAATATGAAAGCAATTTTTATTCAACACTAGTCCATCTACAAAACCCTCTCTCAGTTTCTGCAAAGCCATCAGGGTTTGGAAATTATACACTCGTCTTTGAACCCTATTTTTCAAAATTTTCACTAACTAGATTTGTGAAAAAATTGTAAAAATTCGATTTGGAGGAGGTCCAGCTCAGCATCCACGTGGAATAATGACACATCAGAACTCTAGTACACTCAGTAAATTTGTTGGCTGCAGTTGATAAGGGTTATTAAACTGATTTTTTGAACTATTAATGAAAGAAGAGTCCTTTTTGTATTCAAACTCTGTAAAATAGAAATATCCCTAGGAAGTCTCCAAGTGATGGAATCATGTTTGAAATAGGTCTCTCAGGTGGGAATTCGAAACTAGAAAGGTGGCATATCATTTGTATGAGTCCTCATTCTATAAATGAGAGAGTTTTAGAGTTAGATAGGGCTGGGAGATGGTTACTTGACACTACCACTATTGTAATATTTTGATATCAGAAATATACAGTTGCAGCATGCCTATTTCAGACCTGAGATTCTTCTTTGTATTCTTATGTAAGTTTTTTATATCAGTATTTTACTTTCTCTCCACTGTTCTAGTTGTATAATCACTTGGAATTCATGATTACATGCTCCAACTTCTTGTTTACACCTATTCAGTTGTTTTGCCAAGATTTATTAGTTTTCTTATGTATAATCACTTGGAATTCATGCTTACATGCTCCAACTTCCTGTATGCATATTACTTGTTTTTTTTCCTTCATGTGTGGTTGAATAAGAATACAATTGCCTCAACTTCCATGAGATAAGTTTAATTTTGACCTAGTTTTCATATCGACTCCATAAGCCCAATGGTAGTAAACCTAACACATCTTTCACCTACACAAAATCACATCCAATCCAATGCAGAGTTAGTCATCTATTTTCAAGATTGCTCATTGAATATCCTTTATTTTTTTAGAGATTCCTCTAAGACTGGAGAGGCTAATTTCCAGTTGTAAGTGGTTTGAAAGAGTTACTCCAAGTTGACCATCGAAGCAGCCCAATAGGACTCAATTTGGTGATAACATTTTGCTGTTGATGCGGGGGACGAAGGTGTAAATTTTCTCTGGGAAGAACGACAAGGTTCGGATTTGACTTCTGATGGTGAACAAAAGCCAAACACATGAAGGTTGCATCATTCACCTGACGACTCCATTGTTCAAGATCTTCAGCTTTAAATTTCAGAGCAAATTCACTGGGAAGAATCCAGATTTCAGAACATTCATGGTGATTCGAGATGACGGGGTATGTGGAAAACTCTTTATATGATGAAATGCTACAAAGTGTAAGGGATGAGTTAGCATAATTTCAGATAGATGAAAATTTATCCACAATAGAATTTCGTTGTTTGAAATATAGTCGACTCACCCTTGAAAAAAAAATTTGTTTTCTTGGTTTAGCTGCTGAAAGATTAGAGAATGAAATTGCACTATTAGATGTTAAAATTGGATCATATGATTTCCAAGATTCTAAACAATTCTTGGAAGGTCTTCCTCCTCCAAAAAAGGAGGAAATTTGTATACCCATTGACTTGCAGATAGAGGAAAAATATGGTTATGAGCTTGATATTGTAGAGTTGGAATCAAGGTTCAGCCTTGGTGAAGAAAATGAAAAGGATATCCAGGATCAATTTTTCATTGAGAGCTTGAAATGGATATCAATAAATTGTGTCTTCTATGATCCCATAGTTGATTACATGGAAGAGTTCTATAGTACAACTTTTCAATTAATTTTTCACTATGAAAAACAAATCCATCTTCTCTTACCTTTATCACTTCATAATATAGTTGGATTTTGGTTCAAGTGCAGTCAAGGGGTTCAAGTATCAGATCAGCTCATTGACTGGCTTTATTGGAGGTTTCATGTTGCTTGAATAAAATTTGAATATTGCAGCTGTTAGGGTAGGAAAGAGTGTGCGTGAATAAGCTCAAGTAGACTGAGCATATTTTCAGTATGTATAGATTTGGTTTTTCGGCACTAATCATCAAGCTTGAGCCTGAGGAGAACGCCATAAGAGCTTGACGGAGTCTTCATAAATTTCAGAGTTTTTATTTCCAAGAAGATGGATGGCACTGGAACTACAGGTTCTTTAGTGTACCACAGGGGCACACCATCCCAAGTAGAGCCACTATTATCACTCATAATTTTGTGAGTCATTACTTGACATGGTCATATAGTTCACTCCTCAAAAGGATAAGGTCTTCTTAAGCCTTTTTCAAGATGATATAGGAAAATTTCATTTTTTACATGTTTAACCTATCCTAAGGTTCATGACCACCTCCATTTAGGTCATGTCATGTCCCATCAGTCATCATTAGGTGTTAGATTTCAATTCCCAAGAGTTTAAATTTCAAAAGGACACTTAAGCCAGTTTTACACATTTTCATAGCAAATTCAATGTAAAATAGGCAGATTTCGCTACGAAACTAGCTAATAATTTCGTAGCGAATATGAGGATTTCTCTGTTTTTTTACTTTTGAGCAATCAAAGTCAAAGGCAATCTCTGGGAAAACAGAGAAGTATTTTAAGAAACTAAGAGATTTTATCTTTAAACACATATCAAATAACAATAAAACCTTTCACTTTTCTCAAAGGCTCTACAATTTGGGAGATACAGTGATATCTTTCAGGCTTATTTTCAGAATGCAAAATTTTCTTGTTTTATACATGTTTTTAGAATGCAAATTCTGGACATTTGGAGATGGTTTTCAAAAACCCAAGAGAATTTTTTTTTCAAAACATACTAACCTGCAAAAACCTCTTTCAGCTTTACAATATCTATCAAGGATAGGGGGAGAAAAGCTCATCTCTGAACCCTGTGTTTTCAGAAAAAACAGAGTCATTTGAGTGATGAATAAACTTGCTAAAGGTGAAAATGATTTTTTTTGAAGAGGGTAAGAGGCAAGTTTTCATGATCATATTTCATTATATCACTTTTCAGACCTACAGAATAAATTTGGAAGAAAAAGGAATATTTTGGAATTTTCTCCATTATCAGGTAGTTTCGTAGCGTGCTCCAGGCTTGAAGGCCAAAAAACGCTACTAAATTTCTGAAGATGTTTCTTTTCCTATAAAAACAGTTTTTTGAAGATCCAAGGAGGGAGGTTGATGGTATTCACTCATTTTGACCTAAAAACATTGTTTGACTAGCAGAGTTGGAAAAAGGAAGAGACAACGAAGAAAAACAACCTCGCTACTAAACTACGCTATGAAAATTTCTGTACATGATTGTTTTAGTAGTCAACTTCAAGTTTGATTTCAGACCAAATGAAAAATTATTTTGGAAATATGAAAGAGGTTTCTCTTCATCACAGTTATTTATACAAAAACCTCTCTCAGTTTCTGCAAATCCATCAGGGTTTGCAAAGTATAAACTCATCTTTGAAGCCTATTTTTTAGAATTTTCCCTAACCAGATTTGTGAATAATTTGTAAAAACTCAACTTGGAGGAGGTCCAACTCAGCATCCACGTGGCATAATGACACATCAACACTCTAGTACATTCATAAAATTAGTTTGTTGTAGTTGATAAGGGTTATTAAATTAATTTGTTGAACTATTAATGAAAGAAGTGTCCTTTTTGTATTCAAACTCTACAAAACAGAAATATCCCTAAGAAGTCTCCAAGTGATGGAATCATGTTTGAAATATCCCTAAGAAGTCTCTAAGGTGGGAATTCAAAGCTATCAAGGTGGCATATCATTTGTATATGAGTCCTCATTCTATAAATGAGAGAGTTTTAGAGTTAGATAGGGTTGGGAGATGGTTACTTGACACTACCACTATTGTAATATTTTGATATCAGAAATATACAGTTGCGGCATGCCTATTTCAGACCTGAGATTATTATTTGTATTCTTATGTAAGTTTTTTATATCAGTATTTTACTTTCTCTCCAGTGTTATAGTTGTATAATCACTTGGAATTCATGATTACATGCTCCAACTTCTTGTTTAAACCTAGTCTGCTATTTTGCCAAGATTTATTAGTTTGCTTATGTATAATCACTTGGAATTCATGGTGACATGCTCCAACTTCCTGTATGCATATAGCTTGTTGTTTTTTCCTTAATGTGTGGTTGAATAAGAATACAATTGCCTTAGCTTCCATGAGATAATTTTACTTGTGACCTAGTTTTTATATCGACTCCATAAGCCTAATGGTAGTAAACCTAACACATTTCACCTACACAAAAACACATCCAATTGAATGTAGAGTTAGTCATCTATTTTCAAGATTACTCATTGAATATCCTTTATGTTTTGAGAGATCCCTCTCAAACTGGAGAGGCTAATTTCCAGTTGTAATTGGTTTGAAAGAGTTACTCCAAGTTGACCATTGAAGCAACCCAACATGACTCAATTTGGTGATAACATTTTGGCATCGTTGATGGGGACGAAGGTGTAAATTTTCTCCGGGAAGAAAGACAAGGTTCAGATTTGACTTCTGATGGTGAACAGATTCCAAACACATGAAGGTTGTACCATTCACCTGGTGACACCATTTTTCAAGATCCCGAACTTCAAACTTCAAAGTGACTTGACTTGGAAGAATCCAAATTTCATAAAATTCATGGTGATCCAAGATGAAAGGGTATGTGGCAAACTCTTTATATGATGAAATTCTACAAAGTATAAGGGATGAGTTAGCAGAATTTTAGATATATGAAAATTTCTCCACAATATTATTTCGTTGTTTCAAATCCAGTTGACTCATGCCTGGAAACAAAAATGTGTTTTCTTAGTTTAGTTGTTGAAATATTAGAGAATGAAATTGAACTATTGGATGTTAAAATTGGATCATATGATTTCCAAGATCCTAAAAAGTTCTTGGAAGGTCTTCCTCCTCCAAAAAAGGAGGAAATTGTTATACCATTTGACTTGCAGATAGAGGAAGAATATGGTTATGAGCTTGATATTGTAGAGTTGGAATCAAGGTTCAACCTTGGTGAAGAAAATGAAAAGGATATCTAATATCAATTTTTCATTGAGAGCTTAAAAGGGATATCAATAAATTGTGTCTTCTATGATCCCATAGCTTATTACATGGAAGATTTCTACAGTCCAACTTTTCAATTATTTTTTCACTATGAAAAACAAATCCATATTCTCTTACATTTATCATTTCAGAATACAGCTAGCTTTTGGTTCAAGTGCAGTCAAGGGGTCAAGTATCAGATCAACTCATTGACTAGCTTTATTGGAGGTTGCATGTTGCTTGAATCAAATATGAATATTCCAGTTGTTAGGGTAGGTAGGAGCATGTGTGAATAAGCTCAAGTAAACTGAGCATCTTTTCAGTATGTATAGATTTGGTTTTTTAGCACTAATCATCAAGCTTGAGCATGAGGAGAAGGCCATAATAGCTTGGCGAAGTCTTCATAAATTTTAGAGTTTTTATTTCTAAGAAGATGGATGGCACTGGAACTACAGGTTCTTTGGTGTACCACAGGGGCACACCATCCCAAGTGGAGCCACTGTTATTACTCATAATTTTTTGTGTCATTATTTCATACAATTCACTCCTCAAAAAGATAAGGTCTCCTTAAGCCTTTTTCAACATGTTATCTAGGAAAATTTCATTTTTTACATGTTTAACCTATCCTAAGGTTCAAGACCACCTCCATTTAGGCCATGTCATGTCCCATCAGTCATCATTAGGTGTCAAATTTCATTTCCGAAGTGTTTAAATTTGAAAAGGACAATTAAGCCAGTTTTTCACATTGTCGTAGCGAATTCAGTGTAAAATAGGCAGATTTCACTACGAAACTGGCTAATAATTTCATAGCGAATATGACGATTTCTCTGTTTTTTTACTTTTGAGTAGTCAACTTCAAATGTGGTTTCTAGGCAAACAGAGAAGTATTTTAAGAAACAGAGAGAGGTTATTTTCCAGAATATATCAAATAACAATAAATTCTTTCAATTTTCACAAAGGTATTACAAATTGGGAGATACAGGGATGTCTTTAGGCCCTATTTTTAGAATGCAGAATTTTCTTGTTTTATACATGTTTTTAGAATGCAGATCCTGGACAGCTGGAGATGGTTTTAAAAAACCAAAGAGAGGTCAATACATACTAAAACACAAAAACCTCCTTCATTTTTGAAATATCTATCAAGGATAGGGAGATAAGAGCTCATCTCTGAACCCTATGTTTTCAGAAAAACAGAGTAATTTTAGTGATGAATAAACTTGCTAAAGGTGAAAATGAATTTTTTTGAAGA
Organism: Pinus albicaulis; assembly: GCA_034641835.2. Taxonomy (NCBI): domain Eukaryota; kingdom Viridiplantae; phylum Streptophyta; class Pinopsida; order Pinales; family Pinaceae; genus Pinus; species Pinus albicaulis. Next base: position 119,065,678 of record CM076575.1, read on the forward strand.
GGGTAAGAGAAAAATTTTCATGATCATATTTCATTATATCACTTTTCATACCTATAGATGAAATTTTGAAGAAGAAGGAAGATTTTGGAATTTTCTCCATTATCAGGTAGTTTCGTAGCATGCTCCAAGCTTGAAGGCCAAAAAACGCTACTAAATTTCTGAAGATGCCTTTTTGCCTATAAAAACATTTTTTTGAAGATCCAAGGAGTGAGGTTGGTGGTATTCACTCATTTTGACCTGACAGACATTGTTTGACTAGCAGAGGTTGCAAAAGGAAAAGACAACAGACAAAAACAACCTCACTACTAAACTACGCTACGAAAATTTATATACATGACTGTTTTAGAAGTTAACTTCAAGTTTTATTTCAAACAAAATGAAAAATACTTTTGGAAATATGAAAGAGGTGTTTCTTTAGCAGAGGTCCATCCATCAAGGTTTGGAAATTATACACTCATCTTTGAAGCCTATTTTTCAAAATTTTCACTAACCAAATTTGTGAAAAAATTGTAAAAACTTGACTTGGAGGAAGTCCATTTCAGCATCCACGTGGCATAATGACACATTAGCACTCTATTACACTCAAAAAATTAGTTGGTTGCAGTTGATAAGGGTTATTAAATTGATTTGTTGAACTATTAATGAAAGAAGAGTCATTTTTGTATTCAAACTCTGCAAAACAGAAATATCCCTAGGAAGTCTCCAAGTGATGGAATCATGTTTGAAATAAGTATCTAAGGTGGGAAATCGAAGCTAGCAAGGTGGCATATCATTTGTATGAGTCCTCATTCTATAAATGACAGATTTTTATAGTTATATAGGGTTGGGAGATGGTTACTTGACAATACCACTATTGTAATATTTTGATATCAGAAATATACAGTTGCAACATGCCTATTTCAGACCTGAGATTCTTCTCTGTATTCTTATGTAAGTTTTTTGTATCAGTATTTTACTTTCTCTCCAGTGTTCTAGTTGTATAATCACTTGGAATTCATGATTACATGCTCCAACTTCCTATTTACACCTAGTCTATTGTTTTGCCAAGATTTATTAGTTTGCTTATGTATAATCACTTGGAATTCATGGTGACATGCTCCAACTTCCTGTATGCATATAGCTTGTTGTTTTTTCCTTCATGTGTGTTTGAATAAGAAGACAATTTCCTCAGCTTCCATGAGATAAGTTTACTTGTGACCTAGTTTTCATATCGACTCCATAAGCTCAATGGTAGTAAACCTAACACATCTTTCACCTACACAAAAACACATCCAATCCAATGTAGAGTTAATCATCTATTTTCAAGATTACTCATTGAATATCCTTTATGTTTTGAGAGAGCCCTCTCAGACTGGAGAGGCTAATTTACAGTTGTAAGTGGTTTGAAAGAGTTACTCCAAGTTTACCATTGAAGCAACCCAACGGAACTCAATTTGGTGATAACACTAACAATCCTATCCATGGTTCCTTGAATTAAAGGAACGCACACACTGCAGGACCATTCACTAGGCTCTTTGTTATTATCTGAAGGACCTTTTTCTGCTTTAAGGAAAGCTCTAAGGCCCTGAGACCTACTATAACCATTCTTACAAAAGACATTCAGGAGGTGGGTATTTTATCCTTCAAGGTGGGGCTCATCAGATATTCTCAACGCCCTAGTGGCAAAGGTGTTGAGGAAGCCTAATTTTTGAGCAGGGAAATGATGTGAACTAGCATGAAGATATTGCTCGGTATGAGTTTTCTTTCGAAAAACTTGATGGCAGAAAGAACCATCATCCTTTCTTGAAATAAGAACGTCGAGGAAAAGAAGGCTACCATCCACCTCATATTCCATGGTGAATTTTATGGAGTAAGATTGACTATTAAGATTAAGGAAAAAGAGATCTAACTTTTCCTTGCCATGAGACGAGACGACATAAATGTCTTCTACAAACCTTTTCCAAAGCTTTGGCTAGAGAAGAGCTGAGGAAAGAGCCTTGGATTCAAAGTCCTCCATAAAAATAGCAACAATGAGGGAATTCCCCCTCAAAACTAACGAAAGTAGAGGTTAGGCAGATCGTGACTAAATGGGTCGTATCTGGATCAATACTGCGATTAATGACATCAATGGCCTCATTAATGGGGATATTGGTGTAAAGAGAAACAACATCAAAACCAATGAGTCTATCATTTAGATCCATTTTAACGTCTTTTAACTCTTCAAAAAAAGAGGAAGAATCCAAAAAAGTTTTAATTTAAATATTAAAATAAATAAATAAATTTATTTATAAATTATAATTTTAATAAAATTAATCATTTTATTAATTAAATTAAATTTATTCCCTTTAGAGTCAAACTAGCCATTATTCTAACAGCTTGTTTATCCATCTCTACATCTATTTAAACTCAATGTCTTGATCTATCTCTCACGTAGTGCTAATGACGAACCGCACTCGTTGGTAAACTAGCCATCTCTACATCTATTTAAACTCAATGTCTTGATCTGATCTCTCACCTAGTGCTGATGATGAACCACACTAGTTGGTCGACAATGTTCTTTTGCATGTGATTATTACCGAAAGTATTCTAAATATTAATATATTATCAAAATTTTATGTAACAATTGTATATTATATTAATATACAAAATAATGTTAACATAATAACTATAATTATATAGATATAAAATACTATGACTATTATTATTTATATAGTTATTAATAATTATAAATAGTAATTATGTAACAAAATACACCTTATAGTTATATACCCTTATCGGCCTATATCAACCACATTGGTAAATGTAGTTGTGCTAGTTAATAGCATTGTGTGTTCTTAGCTCAATATGAGGAATTCCACTTATAAATATTTGATAGCATTGTATTTTCTAGGTAGAGTCTTCTTCATATAAATATTTTATAGCATTGCCTATTATTGGTTAAATGTCAGGACTTCCAATGTTATAGAGAGGCTTTTTGCCTAGATAACTTTAAAAGCTTTTTTGAAAAATGACTTTATTATTTTCGGAGTTGTCTTTAGTGAGACTTTTTGGAGTTTCCGGTGTCGGAATCTAGTGAAACTATTTGAGGTTAAATCTTGATTTATGTTATTTAAACTGGTTTTTTTACTGTATATAGGGATTCATCACCCTAAAAAACCCCTGGGATACTTTGATTGTGCAAGGTTACCCATCAAAATTATGTTTTAAATGAATTCACCCATCAAACTTATTTTTTAAATGAATTCGTGCTGGATTTTAGAGAAATTAGCTCGAAAAAATCTACCATAAAAGCCTTCAAAAAATCTCACTAAAGACTACTCGATTATTTTCTATTGAATCATAATGTGAGTTTCATAGAAACAAACACAACGCTTCCAACATATTAATCCAATATATTTAATATTATAACCTTTATTAATTGGAAGGAGAAGTGGGACAGAGCTCGGAACCCTAACATGGCGGTCGAACCTAGTTCACTTTAGTTTCTCTGGCACTCTGGGGTATTGACCATGGTCTTTCACTTATGATTGGTTTGATGATGGGGTTTGCGGCTTTTGTTTGGACTCAGATCTAGGGACTCGATTCTTTCGTTGGTTATCTGCCTGATTTGCTACGGCCCATTATATACACTTGCCTTATCGGACTGTGTCCGGATCGTTGTTGGGTGGGGACTTGATGCTGGGGTCATGAACCATGAACATTTGTTTGTTGACCCTCGCTGCGCGGCCACCAACCTGACTTATCGCCACTCTTGACTTCTTGCTCCCGATTATCATTGGGGTTTGGAATGGGACCCTTCTGAGTCTGCTGTCTGGGCTACAGTTTCCTCGGGTTTCATATTTCTAGTTGGCCATTTTCCGCTCAATCTCAACAGTCTATTATCTACTCGCTCCGATAGGTTTCTTGGAACGCTGTTTGGTGGGGTCATTTGTTCTGACTGTGGACCCTGTCTTGGTCTTGTCTGGATCCTAAACCTACTTCTCGGCATGGGTGTGCTACCTTCTTATTACATTCTGAACTGACTCTATCGGTTTATCAGACTGTCTGCTGCACCGGTTTCGACCTCGTGCCAGTTGCTAGGGTTTTGTCTTTCTCTGTTGGGGTATCACGGGCGCTGCCTCAAACCTGACCCGCTAGACATCATGAGTAACTATGATGATGAAGTGGATTACACGGAGGATCCACTGGAGGGGCTTGACATTTGGGGACAGCAATCTCATGAGGAGGTGGACAGGATGGCTGACATGGACTAGGTCCCTGATGACGCGGTGCCAAATATGCCCACCTCGACTGATGTGGATGGCATCTCTACTCCCATTGGAGAACTCGATCAGTTTAACTTTTCCACACCCTCTCCCGCAGATAATGGACTATGGGGCATCTCACTGGCCGAGCACACGACTTTGGCAGAAGTCGATCTTGGATTCTCAGCACCTTTTTCGGATGCGGTCTTTTAGGGCATTGGGGAGACTTCACTTTCCTTGGCTCTGGTTAGACTCCGTCTTATGTCAGTGTGAGATTGATTCTTCTTCAAAACCCTGTTTTGAAGAAGAAATCATTAAATGTGTTTTTTTAGAATATGTAATGCTGCAAATTCTCCAGCTCTTCAAATGGCAGCCTTGTTTCAGCTTCAGCAGCTCCTGTCTCTGCAAAAGCACAAATAAAAGAAAACAAAACATCATCAGCAATCAGAGGCAAAAAGCTATTTGGAGAAGTCTCACTGGAAATCCCAAACAAACTTCATTATCACAGCTATTAAAATGATATGTGAAATCGAAAGCTAGCAAACTCTGCCTGTGTGGGACATTATTTAGAAAAATCTGTCTGAGCTGATTTTGGCCATTACAGTGTTTGATGGGTCTATTGTTTTAATTACTGTTTGATATCTCAAAAAACATACAAAGTTGGTTGGAAAGATTGTGCAGTGGCAATTCAAGCTGATAAAACTATCTCAAAGGTGCATACAGAGATCATAATTGAGGCAGCCTCTTCTTAGAAGGCCTGGCAATGCTTTTCAAGTGTCCCTTCATCAGAAATTCATCTAAAGGATCTGTCAAAGTTTAGCGCATTGGTCAAACAAGGGAATGCATCCAAATGGGAGCCTATACAACAGGGAAGTCGACAAAGAATATATGCCAGACAAAGAGGAAGCCCCCCGTTTCAAATGAGATCAAGAACAGACCTTCCATACCAGATGGAGTTGTTGATAAAGACCAAGGACTCTAGCAAAGCCAAGCAGATTGAGTATCTGATCTGTTAAAGGAAATTAGTCAAGATGTCTGAAAGGTATGGGATTCGATGAAAATGAAATTCACATGGCTTCTGAAAAGGTCTCTGAGATGTTTGGAACCAAAGAGTCACAATCTGTTTTTGATAGCATTTTAAATTGTATCTTGGAGAAGCAAGCTTCGACTTCATGTCTGCAAGAAAACCAAAGTCTCAACAGGGCAATTTCTGCTTATTCTTTGCCTTACAATCCTGTAGATAGAGGAGAATCTGGTTCAAGCAAAGGTTTGCACATAGAACATACTCGGTCTTTGAATATGAGACCTTGTACTGAAACATCACGATCACTGGCTCCGACTACGAGGCTATCTGCATCTTCTGATTTAAACCATCACTGCTTGAACGATTTAGAACCGAGCACACACAAAGTTGAAACAAATGTGTTAGCAATGCCTCCCCTTGAAAATGGGAATAAATTTGCTGAATTGTATGATGTTCAAGTTCAAGGCATCGGAAATTTAAGCTTGTGCATCTTGTGGCCGAGTTGAAGGTCGAGCGACCCACCTGGGCAGAGCGACCCACTCGCCAACAGAAGTCCGGAAATTCATTTTTGCGCCCAGGCTTGGATTTTTCCTCGTAGAACAGAAGTGGCTCATTGTTCAATTGGATTTGTGATTGGTGGAAGCACAAATTGCAACGTTTGCTTTGTTGCAGAGTGGATGTTCGTTTTAAATGGCAAAGTTAGTGCAAGGAAACAGTTTCTATAATGGTGAAGATGGTGATAGTGATCTTGAAGTTGTTTCAGATTCTGTTACAGTGAATCTCCGTTGTCCGGTGAGTGGATCGCGTATAAGAGCAGCTGGAAGGTTTAAACCTTGTGAACATATGGGTTGTTTTGATTTTCAAATCTTTGATAGAGCTCACCCAGCATACACGAAAGTCTGTCCCCTATATGTCTGAAAATTTTCATTAGAGAACATTGTAATAGACCAGTATTTCAGTCGCATTGCATCTATAATGATATTGAAATAAAACCCGATGCTTCTTGGTGGCCAAAACTTGAAGGTGAAGCAAGATCCCATCAACAATGGCGCTTGCCAGATGGACAATCCTAAACTGGAAGGGACAAGTCTCAAAAATGATGATTATTTAGCCTTCAATTTTAATGACTATCCTAGTGGTATGGTCTTTTAAATCTATTGGTTATGGGAAACTGGAAAATTTGGATGAAGGGCTATGTGCAAATTATTGAAACGTCATGAGCACTGCTGTACTTCATCAGTTTTTATGTAATAACAGTGTTGCTTCTTGTCAATCTGGTGGTTGCATTCGTGTTGGAGGCATTTTTTGCTGAAACAGAGCTTGCTGGCATTGATCGCATAGTTCTAATCCGGGCTCTTAAGCTGCTAGAGCAACGTGGGAAAGCTGTGATTTTTTAAGGAACATCCACAGATGATGAAGAGAAATCTCGAGGAGAGCGAAAGGTTTGGGAAAATATCCAAAAAGGATTTGTCAACTAGAAAAATTTGGCTCACGTCCTTGACACCTGGCCCTTCACTTCAGCCAAAAATAAATAAAGACACATGTTACCAGATGAATAGGATTCGTTCTTATCTATGACCTCAGTTAGTCATACGATGGAGTCTCTGCTCCAATTGTTAGGCTTTTTCTTGGTTAGAGATTTTCGAGGAGAAAGTTGTTACATGTTCTATTGTTGTAACTGCAGGTGAAAGAGCGCCCCTGTTTTGGGGTCGATTTGTTTTTTCTAGAATAGTTTATTTAATGTATTAAATAATCATTTGTAAAGAGGAGAGAGTTCTGAGAGCTAGTGTAGGAGAGAAAATTAGAGTTTTATTGTACATTCTTAGACAGAGATTTTAATGAAGAGATACAGCTCTGTTTTTTGAGATTCTTGTGGCTTGGAATTTAACAAATGTTTTCCCTTTTGTTTCATATGTCATCGTTATGTTCACAGTTCATTAATCGCCATTTTAATATTGAATGTTTCTAAGTGAGAAAGGCAGAATTCAATTTAGTTGCTCTGTCTTGAGGAAGTATTCATAGTTAATGTTTTCTTCTGTTCGACAAGGATCCATCTTCTATGCCCTTGTCGACTTCTCAGCAGTCTTGTCATTCCGTTTATCTCAATTTAATTGCTAAAATTCATGCTTACCTTGCCTCAGGAGATAATCTGCGTTCTTTATTTAATCTCTGCTCTTGCTGTCTTTGCCCCACACAGCCCAGAAACCCAACATTTATCAAAAAACCCTTTCATATCAGTTTACTAGCCTAAGATCAGTTATGCTTTTGGTCATCTCAGATCCTATTGGACATCTTTCACTGAGTTTGACCCGGAGAGAGCCCTCTCCTGTCCTCGTAGGGCTAGCTACGAGGCTAAGGTTGGTTTGATGTTGCCTCGAGTTTTGCCTTCTTCAGCCTGAGGCAGATTTGAGCGCTAACATAGTGGCGACCATACTGGGGAGATCCTTCCCCGGTAAAGGATAACAGAGTTCAGATCCGATTGCTGATGGTGGACAGCAGTCAGACACCGCAAGGCTGAAATCATTCACCCGGCGACTTCACACACTAAACAATCCAGACAATCAAATGCTTCATGGTGACTTCACTGCAGGGAGATCAGTAGCTGCGAGATTTTCAAGATGGATCGGATCACAAGAAGATACGCTCCCATGAGCCGAGATCACATTCCAGGTTTTCCGAATAAGATGCCCAAGGTGGATTGGTCGAGGAATCTGCCTACGTTTAACAATGATGGTAAGAAAGATGCTGCTTTACATTTAGTCAGATTTCACATGCATATTCGCAAGTTGAAGGTGGATTTTCCTGAAGATTGCTTGATGAAGATATTCTTAGCCACTCTGGAAGGTGAAGCTCAGTCATGGTATGAAAATTTGCCGCTGGCCTGTATTTACTGTTTAATGGACTTTCATGCCCTGTTCATTGAAAAATATCAAACATCTTATCTATCGTTAAATTTAGTTCATGACTGTTGCAAACATGCTTATTCTTTTATTGAAAGCCTGGAGAAATATTATGAAGATGATAATTTCATGAATGATGAAATCATGGAGGCCCTGTACGAGAATCCATTTCAGCAGAATGAAGAGAACCTAAAGGATACTTATCAAGGTGCTCAAGAGACTTTGCAGCAGGTTGATGGCCATATGGCTGAAAATGATGAAAGGCAGAATGTTATTTCAGATCTGCCCACGGAAGACAGCAGCATGCAAGTAAGTCCAGTTCCAATTGCAGATTGTGATAATGTCCAGACGGCTACTTCAGATTCAGATTCAGATCATGATGACCAAGCATATCTTGTGTTGAAGCCCATCAAGGAGAACTCTGCTGTTGAAATCATCTGGGATGCAGAAGACACAGTAATGGATCCAAATGTTCTCAGTCATACTGTCAGATCATCATTAGAACACAGCCTTCATGAAGAAGCAATCCAGTCAGTTCATGAAAACCAAAATGAGATCTTTGTGCAAGTAAGTGATAAATCTCCTTTCCATAACTCAGTAATGAATGATAGTTTGAATGCCCTGCCATATGAAGATAATTACTGTTTAAGCAGAAGAAAACAAAAAGCATTGTCTCCTTTGTCTGAAGATGAGATAGATCTACTTTTGAAAGGTCATGTTTCAGCCAAAACTACAACAGATTTGCAGTGCATACATAATCAGGAAAGTGTTGGTGAAATTTCTTCCTCTGTTGAAAAAGATGATTGTCTTGTAATCAGTTGTGTAGATCAGCAAACAGATAATTTTTTCCTTCACAAAGATGATAAGGCTGTCATGTTTGATAATCTTGAAGATTGTTTTTTGTTTAACAATGACCTAGATCATGAAGTTGAGGGATATATGTCAAAATTTCTCATGGTCAAGGAACCTACAGCTAACACTCAGATGGCAGATCTGTGCATTTCTATCCCTCAGAAATCAATTGTCCTTTCAGATCAGAGTGAGGTCATTACTAGTATTTTTGCAGCTGGATCTCCAGATAAGCCAGTGCTTCAGGATTTTCAAGATCCCTTCAGCATTCTTCTGCAAGCATTAGAAAGGATAAATGTTGCCTGGTTTATTGTCATGAGCTTCGCTTTCAGTGATTGTGTTGAGTTGCCTACAGGTTCATCATTCTGCCTGCTCAAGGAGAATAAGAGCAGAAATTTGGGGCGCAGCCATTTGCTGGATTGGTTGCATTGGAAAGCAAATTATACATGATTGTACATATCACATCAGTATGCTGGGGGTTGCCATCAGGGTTTTGAAATTTTGATGGACTGCTGCCCTTTTCAGAAAGTTTTTTGTTTAATTCAGTCATTTCAGTTTGCATTAAGTCATTTTGAGTCGATTTTCCAGTTGAGTTATCAGTCTTTAGTTTGTTTTTCAGAATAATGATTCCATCGCCCAATGGATGGAGGCATTGTCTTCTCTCCCAAAGCTCTGCGGTTCTTGGCACCTCCAAGAAGCGGCAGCTGCCATCCCCATTGGAGCCAATGTTAGACTCCGTCTTATGTCAGTGTGAGATTGATTCTTCTTCAAAACCCTGTTTTGAAGAAGAAATCATTAAATGTGTTTTTTTAGAATATGTAATGCTGCAAATTCTCCAGCTCTTCAAATGGCAGCCTTGTTTCAGCTTCAGCAGCTCCTGTCTCTGCAAAAGCACAAATAAAAGAAAACAAAACATCATCAGCAATCAGAGGCAAAAAGCTATTTGGAGAAGTCTCACTGGAAATCCCAAACAAACTTCATTATCACAGCTATTAAAATGATATGTGAAATCGAAAGCTAGCAAACTCTGCCTGTGTGGGACATTATTTAGAAAAATCTGTCTGAGCTGATTTTGTCCATTACAGTGTTTGATGGGTCTATTGTTTTAATTACTGTTTGATATCTCAAAAAACATACAAAGTTGGTTGGAAAGATTGTGCAGTGGCAATTCAAGCTGATAAAACTATCTCAAAGGTGCATACAGAGATCATAATTGAGGCAGCCTTTTCTTAGAAGGCCTGGCAGTGCTTTTCAAGTGTCCCTTCACCAGAAATTCATCTGAAGGATCTGTCAAAGTTTAGCGCATTGGTCAAACAAGGGAATGCATCCAAATGGGAGCCTATACAACAGGGAAGTCAACAAAGAATATATGCCAGACAAAGAGGAAGCCCCCCGTTTCAAATGAGATCAAGAACAGACCTTCCATACCAGATGGAGTTGTTGATAAAGACCAAGGACTCTAGCAAAGCCAAGCAGATTGAGAATCTGATCTGTTAAAGGAAATTAGTCAAGATGTCTGAAAGGTATGGGATTCGATGAAAATGAAATTCACATGGCTTCTGAAAAGGTCTCTGAGATGTTTGGAACCAAAGAGTCACAATCTGTTTTTGATAGAATTTTAAATTGTATCTTGGAGAAGCAAGCTTCGACTTCATGTCTGCAAGAAAACCAAAGTCTCAACAGGGCAATTTCTGCTTATTCTTTGCCTTACAATCCTGTAGATAGAGGAGAATCTGGTTCAAGCAAAGGTTTGCACATAGAACATACTCGGTCTTTGAATATGAGACCTTGTACTGAAACATCACGATCACTGGCTCCGACTACGAGGCTATCTGCATCTTCTGATTTAAACCATCACTGCTTGAACGATTTAGAACCGAGCACACACAAAGTTGAAACAAATGTGTTAGCAATGCCTCCCATTGAAAATGGGAACAAATTTGCTGAATTGTATGATGTTCAAGTTCAAGGCATCAGAAATTTAAGCTTATGCATCTGTGTCGCAGTTGAAGGTCGAGCGACCCACTCAAGTGCGCAGCGACCCACTCGCCAACGTAAGTCCTGAATTCATTTTTTCTCCCAGGCTTGGATTTTTCCTCGTGGAACAGAAGTGGCTCATTGTTCAATTGGATTTGTGATTGGTGGAAGCACAGATTTCAGCGTTTGCTTTGTTGCAGAGTGGATGTTCGTTTTAAATGGCAAAGTTAGTGCAAGGAAACAGTTTCTATAATGGTGAAGATGGTGATAGTGATCTTGAAGTTGTTTCAGATTCTGTTACAGTGAATCTCCGTTGTCCGATGAATGGATCGCATATAAGAGCAGCTGGAAGGTTTAAACCTTGTGAACATATGGGTTGTTTTGATCTTTGATAGAGCTCACCCAGCATACACGAAAGTCTGTCCCCTATATGTCTGAAAATTTTTCATTAGAGAACATTGTAATAGACCAGTATTTCAGTAGCATTGCATCTATAATGATATTGAAATAAAACCCGATGCTTCTTGGTGGCCAAAACTTGAAGGTGAAGCAAGATCCCATCAACAATGGCGCTTGCCAGATGGACAATCCTAAACTGGAAGGGACAAGTCTCAAAAATGATGATTACTTAGCCTTCAATTTTAATGACTATCCCAGTGGTATGGTCTTTTAAATCTATTGGTTATGAGAAACTGGCAAATTTGGATGAAGGGCTATGTGCAAATTATTGAAACGTTATGAGCACTGCTGTACTTCATCAATTTTTATGTAATAACGGTGTTGCTTCTTGTCAATCTGGTGGTTGCATTCGTATTGGAGGCATTTTTTGCTGAAACAGAGCTTGCTGGCATTGATCGCATAGTTTTAATCTGGGCTCTTAAGCTGCTAGAGCAACGTGGGAAAGCTGTGATTTTTGAAGGAACATCCACAGATGATGAAGAGAAATCTCGAGGAGAGCGAAAGGTTTGGGAAAATATCCAAAAAGTATTTGTCAACTAGAAAAATTTGGCTCACGTCCTTGACACCTGGCCCTTCACTTCAACCAAAAATAAACAAAGACACCTGTTACCAAATGAATAGGATTCGATTCCTATTTCCAGACTTTATTCAACGGGATCTGCGCTCCATGTGTCGACCATCAGAGGATTTTTAGAGGAACGCTGTTTTATTTTAGAATAGAGGAAATGCTCTTTTCTATTGTTGTAACTGCAGGTGAAACAGCGCCCCTGTTTTGGGGTCGATTTGTTTTTCTAGAATAGTTTATTTAATGTATTAAAATAATCATTTGTGAGAGAGAGTTCGGGGAGAGCTAGTGTAGGAGAAAATTAGAGTTTTATTGTACAGTTTTAGACAGAGATTTTAATGAAGAGATACAGCTCTGTTTTTTGAGATTCTTGTGGCTTGAAATTTAGCAAATGTTTTTCCTTTTGTTTCATATGTCATCGTTATGTTCACAATTCATTAATCGCCATTTAAATATTGAATGTTTCTAAGTGAGAAAGGCAGAATTCAATTTATTTGCTCTGTCTTGAGGAAGTATTCATAGTTAATGTTTTCTTCTGTTCGACAAGGATCCATCTTCTATGCCCCTGTCGACTTCTCAGCAGTCTTGTCATTCCGTTTATCTCAATTTAATTGCTAAACTTCATGCTTACCTTGCCTCAGGAGATAATCTGCGTTCTTTATTTAATCTCTGCTCTTGCTGTCTTTGCCCCACACAGCCCAGAAACCCAACATTTATCAAAAAACCCTTTCATATCAGTTTACTAGCCTAAGATCAGTTATGCTTTTGGTCATCTCGGATCCTATTGGACATCTTTCACTGAGTTTGACCCGGAGAGAGACCTCTCCTATCCTCGTAGGGCTAGCTACGAGGCTAAGGTTGGTTTGATGTTGCCTCGAGTTTTGCCTTCTTCAGCCTGAGGCAGATTTGAGCGCTAACAGGCTCAACTAAGTATTGGTGGCTCTTATCCTCCTTGTGGAGCTACGTATTGCGAATCAGAAAAGGGAGGTGTGACACATTGTGGATTGGCGACGGACGCACTTTCCGCTGCCTCGGGAGTTTTCTCAAACGTTCCAGAGGATACCCCCATCCCGGAGAAGATGAGCTCATCATCGGATTTCGACACCTCTGCTGAGCTGGGTCTGGGGCACAACTGTTGGGACGTTAATATGCCATTATTATTATCACTTGTGAACGCTTATTCCACCCATTTCTACCATTCTTCATCACGTCATTTATTATAATTTATTATTTAAATACATTTTATAAATGATTTATGCTCTTATGGATGAATATTATTTATCTTCCTTTATTTCTAATAAATTGATGATTATGAATTATTTTATCAATGATGGTTTTAATAAGTTGGTTATAACATTATTCACCATTTTTAGCCTCCAAGATAATTTTCAGATTGAAGATTTGATCATTAAAAGTGCCAACTCAGAAATGCGCTGGAATAAGGAGTGACAGTTGTGCGGTTGAGATTCTGAGCAAATGAAGACGAATCTGGAAAATCCGGAACATGGGTTTTGTTCAGAACGGACCCAATTAACTTTAATAGAGAACGGTTTGCCCAAATTCGGCTTGTACTGAGAGAAACGCAGGGTTCTTTGAGCACGATTTTCTCAGATCTGTGGTTGCGGCCGTCCTCCAAATCTCAGCTACAAAGCCAAATTCGACTTGCTGTTGGTGAAAGAGGGATGTAAATCTATTTTATTGTTGATCAATTGGTTGGAAGAAATTCAATATTATTATTAGAGATCCTATTTGCTATTTAATTTCTCCACCTTCTGATTATAAAAGGGGAAGCATGTATTGTGTATGGGGGGATGGAGAGACTTTTCTTATTGTAATTTGCAGAATTGTGCATCAGCTATTGTTAAGAGAGTGTGAGATGTTTGTAAACATTATTAATGCCTGATTAATAAAGGAGTTCACTGTTGTTCCATTTCTCAAGCGCTGGAGTAAAGCACAGCAACGCTTCACCGGTGGTTGAGGGCCCGGCCCTGGTGGAGCGATCTGCTGTTTGTATTTCCATTGGTTTATTTCTGTTGTGTGAAGTTCGTTTATTTATTGAGTTATTGCTAATTGGATCAAATACAGAGTCATTGTTATTCCATTCTTTACAAGAAGCATGATTCATGATTCAATTGTTATAAAATGTTGTTTTTCTGTATCTAATTCCAGTTGTTATTCCTTTTGTTTATGAATTACGATAGTTGATTGTTGCGTGGCTGTCGACAGGATTAAAGAGTAGAAATCTAGTTTGCTTAGTTATGAATTGAATTCACTGTTTATTTTACGCTGCTATTCAATTCCTGTTCATTGCTTTTAGATTGTTGTTCCTTTCCAGTTTGCGTTTTAGATTTCATTTCCTTTCAGTTGTTTTCACTTGCTTTGAGATCTCTAAACTGTAGAGGGCAGAGCTAATCATTCCAGGTCCCCAGATTTGGTCATCTCACACCATAGCTTCAGGGAGAGTTAATACTACTACACCTCAATCATACCATGTTATTGTCACATGTATAGTCTTTATATCATTATTTATAATTAGATTTCTTCATGGCTTCTTTTTTCAAGCATTTATTATTTATGCATTTGTATTTCTATACTACATCTTCACAAACATTACTCTTGAGTAAATAGCCGCCTCAGACTGAGTACACTCTTGAAATAAAAAGTCGTCCCTGGGTTGACAATTAATGTGAGGTAATTAGGACTTACAAAGACACCTTTTTATCGCTCCACAACAACAACAAGGGCAAGAAGCAAAGAGTCACTAAGAATAAGCTGAGCTATTTCTCTAACTTTGGTCATGAGACTGGCATGAAGGATTGGGGACACATTGCTGCTACTATGGTGGTTGGAAAGGTGCGTGGCCAGAAGTACTCTACGTCACGCCTGCAGCAGTGGACCCGAGAGATATGGGGAGGAACCCTTGACATATTACCGGATGTCCTGGTGCTGATCAAAGGATGGTTCACCCTTACGTTCACCTGACTCGAACAATAAGATTGGGCTCTTAAGCATTACTGGCATCTTGAGATGCATCCCGTCTACCTTAAGCGATGGGTTCTGCTCTTTGATCCCAACAAGGAAAATGCAAGGGCCGGCCTCATCTAGATGAGATTTCCTGGTCTGCCCATGCAATTTTGGAATGATACCGCCCTCCGAAACATTGGGGGTCATTTTGGGCTTTATCTGGACCACGATCGGTCCTACCTGACCACTGGCAGCAGGGCTGTCGCACACATTTTGATCTTCCTGGACACCTGAGATGGACTGTATGACAACTTCAATATGCTATTTGATGGGATGATGTGGCAATAGCCACTTGATTATGAAGGTGTGTCATTTCGTTGCAGGAAATGCCACGAGGTGGGGCATTATATAAAGAATGCCCAAATATGGGGTTTGTTAAGTTGGCTGTAAAGAAATCTCGCACTATGGCTACTCAAACTGAGCCTACTTTCAGTTCCGGCCAAGACTCAGTTGGTGTGCCGCTAATTGTACAAGATCCTTCTTCTGATGTTGGGATGGCGACGATTAATCAGCTTCCATCTTGGCTTATCACACACTGCAGATCTCATGCACAGGCTACTTCGGTGTCTACTCAGCGCTCTTCAACTATCCCGGGTACATCTCCTATTACCGACTCTTTGATTTCTATTTGCTCTTCTGATTTATCATCCATTATTCTTCCTTGTATATCATCTGTTACTGCTGTTTCTACTCAGTTATCATCCTTTACCTTTCCTTGTATATCATGGGACACTACTAGCCCTTCTCAGAAGTACCCTTCGATCTGTTGCTCCATTGCACAGGCCCCACCATCATTTACCCCCATCATCCAACACATATCTGTTGACCCTACCTCTTGCCACTCATCTTCCTGCTCGGAGACATCCACCTTGAGACATAATTATTTTCTTAGATCCCTTACTCAACCCCACTCTGGGGAAGCCTTTGGTATTGGGTCGGGGCCAGGCTACCTACCCAACAAGTCGAGAGGTAGACCATCTGCTATGGCTAAGGCCATCAAGCGGGAAAATCTTGAGGTGGAAGCTAGCACACAATCTTCTCTCATGCGGGTCCTTAGAGCAAGGCGACCATTTTTGGGTGTTACATCATGATTTGCCTCTCCTACAACTGCAGGGGATTGGCCAACCCTGATAAGAGATTGGCACTTAAGGAACTGATTGCTTAGAGGCCCATTGACATCCTTTTTCTTCAAGAGACATTGGGAGATGGTATTGCGGTTGATGTTATCCTTAAATATTTCCTACCCAATTGGACCTTCATAACTTTGGAAGCACACGGAAGATCTGGGGGTTGTGCTCTGGGTGTTAACGGTAATACCACCCGGATGACAAACTGCTGGGGTCGGGCTAGTGTACTTGGTATGGAGATTATATTTGATCACTTCGAGCAGGTGTTCTCCTTGATAAATTTTTACGGACCATGTATAAATAGAGAGGACTTCTGGAACTCATTATTGTCTTACTCCCCCCTAGCACCCCCACACATCATACTGGGTGGTGAATTAAATTTTTCAATGGGAATATCTGAGTCCTGTGGCACTCATGCTACACCTGATCCTTAGGCTGAGTTTTTCATTTCCAAGCTCGGGTCTGCCAACCTCATTGACATCCAAACCACTAAGCTTCAGCCCACTTGCAGGAACAGAAGGACTGGGGATGCGGCTTTGGCCTGCAGGTTGGACAGATTTCTCATCAAGCAGCCTCTCCTTTGCACATTAACTCGGACTCGACAATGGGTAGGGCAGGGGGGATTATTTGATCATTCTCCTATCTTCCTGGAATTTGAATGTGGTCCCAACAGAGCCCTACCTCCTTTCAAATTCAATTCCAAGTGGCTGCGAGACCCAGAATATCACTTGATGGTCACCCAGGCCTGGCAGCATTGTCGACCCATGCCTGACAAGGACCCTGCCCGGACTATCAATGATAATCTCATGCGCATTAAGAACCTGACTATTCAATGGGTTAGGAATAAGAAGAGACTGGAAAGGGAGGAACTCCATCAGATTGAAGATGAAATTGCACTCCTCAATAACTCTAATCTCATGGGTTATAGATCCGATACCTCCAAAGAGCATCTTACTGCACTTGAGATTGCAAATGAAAAACTACTGAGAAAAAAAGAGGAGGATTGGAGACTTAAAATTCGCACAATATGGCATCAGGCAGGGGATGAAAACACAAAAAAATTTCAGCAACATGCTAATGGTCGCAGGTCTGCAAATGCTATTTGGGAACTGTCTGATCAAAATGGTTTTGTGGCGCGAACACAATCGCAACTACATGATCTGGGCACTCGACACTTCACTAACCTATATAGAGCTCCACCAAACATTGATCTCCCGGATATCATGCATATTACACAATCATTCAAGCGATTCGTGGAACAGGAGAAAATTGATGACCTCAATGCACCGGAAACTATGGGTGAGCTGGAGGGGGTATTGAAATGGTTCAAAAAAGACAAAAGTCCTAGGCCTGATGGCTAGCCCATCGAATTTTTCATTCACTTTTCTGAACTAATGGCAAACAACCTTCTGATCATGATTGAGGATAGCAGGGTGAGAGGCAGGATTTATGATGGGTTTAACACTACATTCATTGTGGTCATACCAAAATCTGACCACCCCTCCATTTTTCATGATTACAGACCCATATTTCTTTGTAATTGCATTTATAAGATCATTTCAAAATTAATTGCTAATCGAATCAAACCTTTTCTATCCTCTCACATTGAAAAGGAACAATTCGCCTTCCTACACCATAGGCAAATTCATGAAGCAATAGGTACTTCCCAAGAGGCCCTCCACTCCATAAAAACTAAGCGCCTTAAATCCACCATCCTCAAAATTGACCTTTCAAAGGCTTTTGATCAGGTAAACTCGAGTTACCTTCATCTCATCCTAATTCATTATGGCTTTCCTCATACATTTATCAACTGGATTATGGGTTGCATCTGTCATGCTACTTTTATCATATTACTCAATGGCACAGCATCTGATTTCTTTCATGCTGGGCGGGGTCTACGTCAGGGATGTCCTCTCTCACCATTATTATTTGTCCTGGTTATGGAAGGTCTCTCTGTCCTCATCAAAAATGCAAAGGCTCGAGGAGCCTTACATGGACTCCAGATCAATGACATATTACACCTCACTCATATTTTATTTGTGGACGATGTTCTTGTTTTTCTTGATGGCTTTAGATAGGACTCGGTTCAATTTGACTTGCTACTTCAATGTTTTTGCAGAGCCACTGGTATGGTACCTAATGCTCTCAAATCTACTATTATCATGACTGGTTGCTCGGGCCTGGAACAAGGCACTGCCATGAATCTTTTTGCCTATGTCTGTATTGATATCAGTGATGGTTTCAAATACCTGGGTTATCATATCAAACCAAATGATTACCAAATCAAAGATTGGAACTGGCTCATAGCTAAAATTGAACACAGAATCAATGTTTGGTATAATTGTTGGCTGTCCAAGGTTGGTCGATAGGTCCTTATAAAATCTGTGCTCGAAGCTATCCCGGTCTATTGGATGACCCTGGTGTGGATACCCATTGGTATTACCAACAGAATTAAATGTATCTGCAGACACTTTTTATGGCACAACCAGGGAAAGGACTCTACATTTGCTTGGATTGCTCGGGACTGCCTCAACCTACCCAAGCAATGGGGTGGTTGGGGGATCAAATATCTCCATCTATTTTTGAAATCTCTTGCTGCAAAAATGTGTTGGCACTTAATTACTGGTCAAAGCCTTTGGAAGGAGGTAATTATTACTAAATATATTGCGCCCAGGAATACCCTTGACTGGATCAGAGACAGGATCGGGTCGTCCACTGGTGCATCCATAATCTGGAAAGTGATCACTAAAGCGGCACATATCATCCAGAAGGGATTATCATGGTAAATCGGATCTGGAGAATCTGTTCGGATTGGTTCTGATTCTTGGTCAGGCAGTGGAGAATTTTATAAATTACAAGCATTCATTCTAGAGCACCTGGCTCGCAGAGACATATTCTTCCTAGCACAGATTGCGGACCATGTTCGTACCACCTAGTAGGGACAGACCTGGCTACAGGCGGATTATCTTGAGATCCCTCAGGATGGCACTCAAATGTGGCAGAATTTCATTTGGGCATTAAAAGCATCCAATATTCGAATCACTGAATAGGATGACCAATTGATTTGGGCTTGCTCACCTGATCGGCAATACGCACCAAAACTGGGATATCTTGCACTCATACAGCACAAAGAACCCCCGTTAAAATCTTGGTGGTGGCGCAATATTTGGAAACTATATGCCCTGCACAAACACATAACATTATTCTGGTGTATACTAAACCAGTGCATTCCCGCCATGGATTTTCTTCACAGACGTGCCATACATGGACCATCACGATGCTATTACTGCCTCTCAAATAGCGAGGATACTACTCACCTATTCCTACACTGCAATATTATTAGGGGCATCTGGGCTCGGGTTACTGTTTGTTTGGGTTGTCAACATCCCTGGCAAGGTGTTTCTTTACACGACGCATGGTCAAATTGATGGTAGTTGAACGCAAATTGCTCGAGGATGCACAATCTCCCCCTGATTTTGGCTTGGGAAATCTGGATTGGTCGTAATAAACTTATATTCAATGGCCTACCAATTAACTGTGACAGCATTTATGCCGCGACCATTGCTACCTACAATCTCCTGCCTGTGGATCGACACCAAAAATCCCCCACCATTAAGACACCCGAATTCATTGACTGCAGCAAACCTTGGGCCTATTTTGATGGTGCGTCCAACGCACAGGGCTGTGGGGGGGGCGCTACACTCCATTTAAATAATCACCACCATTTCAAGATACGGATGGGATTGGGTCCTGGCACCAAAAACTATGCTGAATTACAATGCCTTAGACTCCTTCTGACATTTGCTCGGGAAAAATAGTGCAACTCCATTCAGATTTTTGGGGACTCTACTTGTGATCAATTGGTTTAATGATCTTGCTCACTTTCACACGCACACATTGTCTGCACTTCTGTGGGAGGTTCATCTACTCAGGATCCTATTTGACTCCATTTCTGTGGCACATATTTATAGGTCTCGGAACAAAGTGGCTGATCAGTTGTCCAAAGAAGCCATGGAGCTGACTTGGGGCACCTGGCACATTACAGAATAGGTTTACACATTTTTCCATCGGCCTTTTATAGATGAGGCACTAGCTATCAGGGTTGTTTGATAGAACAGTCTGTGTTGGGAGGTTATTTTGATACTTTATCTCCCATGGACACTTTATCGACATTGTATATTTATATTTTTTGTCTCTATTTCCAATAAGTTATGCACCGAACTTACTTTGTGATTATAGGCATCTTTTTTGTAACAGCTATTTTGGGATAGTATTAGTCTACTGGATGTCGGTGTAGCAGTATATTGGTTTATATCATAGCCTGTTTAGTAGTGATCACTACCAGCATATGTAACATGTAACTTATCTTTAATGAAAAGTTACAAATTTTTCCTCTGTGAAAAAATAACCTTTATTAATTTTCTACAAAACTTAAATTATTTTTAACTCCATCAAATACATTTTTCAAAAATGGAAAATAAATAAGAAAATATTTAATATTAATTCTAATATACTTAATATAATAACATTTATTATTTTCCCACGAAACTTAAATTATTTTTAATAAAATTAAAGTGGTTGAATGATATATCATTCAACACTCACTTAAAAAATAGGATACCTCTCCATTAACTTTATTATAACAAAAACTTTCAGGAAAAAAAAAACTTGTAAACTGAGTTAAACAACTGCAAATATTTTAAAAATCAAAGACTTTACACAAGCTATAAAAACTGAAAATAATAAATAAACTCATTTGACTTTATTATAACAAAAAACTTTCAGGAAAAAAACCTTATAAACTGAGGTAAACGACTGCAAATAATTTTAAAAACAAAGGCTTTACACAAGCTATAAAAACTGAAAATAATAAATAAACCTATTTGACATTATTATAACAAAAACTTTCAGGAAGAAAAAAAAGAAAACCTTATAAACTGAGGTAAACAACTGCAAACAATTTAAAAATCAAAGACTTTACACAAGCTATAAAGACTGAAAATAATAAATAAACATATTTGACGTTGTGACAATGACTTTACTAAAAAAATAATTGAAGGAATATTTGACATTGTCACAATAATGCTAAGGTCTTTGAATATGACTATTTCCCAAAAATAAAGTAAACACCATACACGGAGATAAGGTCTTTGAGTATGACTCAAATGTTCAAGGAAAGGTTATGGACCACTTCAATAACTTAATTAATCTACTATGGGACCACGGGCAGTTTGTTTGCAGGGAAAAGCCATCCACCAAAAAAAAAAAAAAAGAATTTGGACACATTATATATCTATTCACCTTGCTTCTCCATAGCAGGAGCACGAGCTAATATCGATCTGTCTGCTACTTGATAGAGGAACTTCTTGTGTTTTATCTGTGTTGTGGCGTCTTGGGATCGAATCCCATGGCCAGATGGCTTCGAGTGTTGGCCCTGGGGGGAGGGGCGGGCACAACGACCTGGTTGGCCAGTGCGGGCGGTTTCTTATTGGCGGTCACATGCGTGCTGGCCGTGGTGGCTGTGGTTACCGCAACTTGCGCGGGGCACTTCCACCGAAGGGACGAGAAAAATAGGGAGGAGGGTGGAGGAGATCCCGTGTGGCAGAGGAGCATTCTGATGGGCGAACGATGCCAGCCCCCTGAGTTCTCAGGCCTTATCATTTACGACGATAAGGGCAACCGGCTGCCTCAGTTTCCTCCGCGCTCTCCTAAGCTCAACACATTTCATCCCTCTCACCAGTAGGTTATATATACGAATTTGATCCAGTGTAATCCGCATGATTTCCAAAAATTTCAATGTTTTTGGTTTACCTTATAAATTTACAAAATTATTTGAATATCAAGGGGTGTTTTCCATCAAATTATGGGGATGTTAGGAAGGACATCTTTATTGCAGATTTTGAGGATATTATGGAATCTTACGGTCAGGAATTTTCAGTGAAAATTCAGAATATCTTGACTGTAATTTATTTGAGTTTAGCTAAAAACTGAGTTGTTGAAAAAAGTATTGTGTAATTACTAAAAACTGAGTTGTTGAAAAAGATATTGTGTAATTATTTAATAGAAAAAAAATGTCATTTTTTGGGATTCTGGTGAGTGTAAATCATTCAATTATGACCATTTCCATGAGAGGTATTAATTTATCATGTTTTTTGAATAGTTCATCTACACTAATACTAGTAAATAAGTGGGATTGAAACTAGTGAAATGAATCACATAGCCACAATCATCGCTTCAGGGGGTTGCACTTGTCTTGAGGTCACCCATCCCACATCGTCTTGGCTTAACTATGGAGTTTTCCCCACAATCAAGCCCACTTAGCTTGCTACCCCATTTACAAAAACTTTGCAAGTATTGTGACTCATGAAGCATTCAAGTAGAGCTCCTTTACTCTTTTGTGAGCATCCCCAGATGCAATGAGTGCTAAATGGACTATTCAAAAATCATGAGAAATTAGTCACTTACTACTACCTTTAGTGGAAATGGTCATAGTTGAAATTATGACTTAATTAACTCACTTGAATCCCCAAAAATGATATCTAATATAATACATTGCTGAAACCCCTCAATACTTGAAAAAAAAGATGGTTTGTCTAATTATTTAATTGAAATTTTTGGTGTTTAACTTTTCTATGTTTTGATTTCTTTATTGAAATTAAGCTATATAATTATGAGTAAAATTGTAATATTTGGTTGTTTAATTAACATGGATTTATGATTACTGAAATTGATTCGGCACTTAAAATATCCTTAAGAATAACATTGCAATTTTTTATTGTTTAAAATGTATTTTTGATTATATAAATAAATTCAGCACTCTGAAATACCTAATAACTATTAAATTTGTGTATCTTACACAACTCAAACTTATAATTATAAATAAGTTTTTTCCAAACCAAGTTCTTTTCCTTACTTCTTTCATATGGAGATGGTGTTATTTTTACAATATTGTGTGGAGATTCTTTCATATGGAGATGGTGTTATTTTTACAATATTGTGTGGAGATGGTTATGAAACAACCTATATACCCAACCTTGAATTAAAATAAACAGGAATTAAACCAGAAAGAAATTAAAATGAAGATTGAAACTAGCACAATGTAGTATATAAAATTAAATATAACACATTTAGCTACTGTTATATCATATCATCTGATTTGGCTCCATTTTGGAACGCTCAGAACAACTCCGAGTTTGAATCTTATGTAAAATTTTAATAGTAGTTGGTTTGGACTGCCGATTATTCCATTTTTGGAATTGCAGACTTTGCATTTTTCTCAGTGTCTTTAATACATTTTGTCAAAATATTTTAAAACATTATTTTGTTTTAAGTATATTTTTTAAAAGTTGGGACTTTTTCTCGATTTGTGTGTATCTTTGGACAACAGTATGATAGCATCTTCTCTGGATGGTTCCAATTTTATTAGTGGTCTTCGAAAAAACTATTTTGTTTTAGGTATATATTCTGTTTTTATTGTTCGTTGTCTTATAAGAGACTATCTTGTTTTAGGTATATATTTTGTTTTTATTGTTAGCTGTTTCATAAGAGACTATCTTGTTTTAGGTATATATTTTGTTTTTATTGTTCGCCGTCTTTTAAGAGATAGTGAGTCTTATTTCTCAGTCCATCTGCTGCGTTGAAGTAGGAAATACCCACCGAAAGATTATAATATATTATTCTATAGTGAGTATTTTTATCTCGACGCATTTATATGCCGATGGATTGGTAAATAAAGCTACTATTTTGTTTTAGGTATATATTCTGTTTTGTTTTTTTGTTTGCTGTCTTCTTCGAGGTTCACCTATATTCTGTTTTGTTTTTTCGTTCGCTGTCTTCTTCGAGGTTTAATGAACGTATAAAAAATAATCGGCATTAATTCTCTGGAAAAACTCGATCACTGCGCATTAGAACAGCTTTGACATGTGAACTGTCATTTAATTACCCTATTGTATTAAAATAAAGGAGAATCATTTAATTCCACTATAGTATTAAAGTAAACGAGAATAATTCAAGGCAGGTGATGTTTGATATCCCACGCTAAGTGTAACACTACTTTCAATGGTCCACGACTACCAAAATGCATCGAAGTGCTCGAACTGTCTACCGTCAATCGTGGTAGTTGAGAGGCACCTATCATTCCGGTACACACTGCCTGCACTATCCAACCAGAGATGAGATGGCAGTTAAATTTTAAAAAATACGTGGTAGTTGAGAGGCACCTATCATTCCGGTACGACACTGTCTGCACTATCCAATCAGGCCGTAGGCTAAAAAAAAGTAACAGAATCATCCAGAATCCGGTAAAAATTTTGAAACAATCTTTCCACGTTTTGCTCATGATATTTTTTATCTAATCAAAGAATTTAGGCTTGATTAGTTATAGAAAGCACTTTATGCAAACTAAATTTCCTCTATTGTTTCATTCACCTTGGTTGCTCTTTTTAACACTTGTGTCCATCTCCTTAGTGTATTTTCCCTTATACATGTAAACACGATTTGGGTCACGGATGTGGTTACAAGATCAATGTAAACAATTTGATTTTTATATGCTTTTGGCTTTGGCCGGTATTAAACTAGTAAATATGCTATATCTATGGTTAGCAATTACTATATCTATTGTTAGCATTGATTATAATGGATTAAACCATAACCAAGAATAGGCCCAATTATGGATCCATTATTTAGAGAGGGACAAGTTTGGGTAGCTAAAGAATTAGCAACGGGAGTTTGAACAATATAAACATCACTCGTAGAACTTGTGAACTTAATAGTTGTAGAGCTTGTCATACCTAATTGAGGTATCGTGCTATTTTTGTTTGTGTAAATTCAGTAGAGGCAGAGGCAGAGGCAAAGATAGTAACATCTAAACTAATTAGAGAGTTGGTTGAAGCACTTGTTGAATCCCCTAGAAAGGAGTCTAATAAGCTAAGGGTAGAGGCATCATAAGTAGTATCAAGGGTGACAAAAGCCACTGCAATTTAGCTAAAGCCATAAGTAGGTAACCTTGTAGCATTAGGGATGCACGATTCAAATTAACAACATAAATCATAGTCTAGGTCTTACCATGTATCTAGGTATGTAGAAATATCTAAATAGATTAAACTGATATCGTAATGTACTAAAACAAAACACTGAATCAACTCTACAAATTGGGGAAACTAATTACGATCGCACAATCACAAGAACAAGAAAGAGAAAGAATTTCAATCGCACAACACAAATATGTATCTGGGGAAAGCCTCAACTAAAAATACCGTTATCTATATATTGCATTAAGTTAAGAATATGAAACAATACAATGCTTCTCTCAGGCTTGAGAGCTCTCTGCACTATCTCTTACTCTCTCACTCTGATATTGGCAAGTTTGGTCCAATACTTAACCAAAAACTTACACTTGATTGACCAGTGTGGCTTACACATTCCTGAGGGAATTGAGCCCCTATTAAATAGGAAATTCCCATCAATAGATTGTGCAATACATCCAAGGCATCCTGATGACCTCATGCATGACCTTTACAATTTTCTAATTATACAACTCATAGTTATCTTCCCTTTAACCCCAATCGCAACTAAGCATTCCTTATAACTCACATGCAACAACTAATTGTAGTGAATTATTAGTTATCTGATTGATCATTGCATGTAAATTAAATCATATTTAATTCACTGGACCTAACACTAGCTCATCTCTCAGTTAGAACTAGTTATATTGATTTAAACTCAAATAAATGAGTTAACTAATTACAACTCGTAAATAACTCTACCAGGGCTCCTAAAAAGTAGGATACGCCCTGCATGCCTCTAGTTTGACCCTCAACTCAAATTGACTGAGCTAACTAAGTCTTCCTGACTCAGTTAACACTTACAAGCTATCATGTGATGTGGAATTACAATTTACTTCTATTTTAATTAAGGGAAAATTAAACTAAAAGCCTCCTCGGTGTCATTTTCAATATTTATTGTTGCAAATTTCAACACTCTCTCACAAAAAGAAAGGAATTCAAATCTATCTCGATCATGTACCTTTGGAATGTTCTGCATGCAACACTTCTCTAGTGTTGTTTTCTACTGCAACTTCTGAAACTGAAAAAACATCCAAACTGAATTAGTATGATGCATATGTAGCCAGAGTCTTATGAGTGTTGTTAGCTACTGCACTGTCAAGTGAAAACTTTGCGATGTTATTGACCCTGCATCTGTGCTATCTGCACTACTACCAACTCTGATATGCACTCCAGTATCTGACATTTGTCACTCATACATCTCACTACATCAATCACTACTAATCCATCCTCCTACTGTGTACTGTGGGCCCCATAGCAAGGTAATGATCCATGAAGCAAGACATCTCAATGGACCCTGACCAAATTTATTTTCTTGGGATTATGACTTCACATTGCCCCACCTCTCACCTAGAGGTATGGCTGCATGTTCTCTCTCTACCCACCTAGTTTGAAATTTCTCCCCACTGGAGGTCTCTACTTGATTAGATGCCTCCACTTGGTCTCCTCTCTGCTTCTCCAATTATGGCTGCTCCACAACCTTTGGAGGCTTCTTCTGAAGTTGCATGTTGAGAAGTAATTTATGCTCCCTCTCAACCACCAATCTCTAACCTTTGATTTGCTCCTCAAATTTTTGCATGCATATTCGACCTCGAGAGCATACAAGTTCTTAACTCGCACACCAATCTGTTTCACCTATCCCATGGCGTTGTGTAACATCATAGTCACAGTCTTCCAATACCGCTACAGAAACAAGATTCTTCATTACTCCTAGAACAAACAAAACATCTATCGGTCTGAGAGGGGAGCCAGACACCCTCTGAAAGGTAATTTTACTTATGTTGGCCACGCTATACCTCCCATCATCTCCAAACTCTATGTTTTGCTCGAATTCCTTCTCCTCCAAGTCACTGAAGAGATCTATATTCCCCTTCATATGGAACGAGACACCACTGTTGAGGTACCATATGCATCCCATTACAGTGTTGGCCATGCATGCAATGAGAGTAAAATCAAGCTTGAACTATGAAGCTAGAGCTTCACTTATTGCTGCAACTACAGGCTCCTTCTTGCTTTCCTTTTGTGGAAATTTTGTGGCATGGTTCCCATACTCGTGATAGTGAAAAAACTTGATCTTGGATAAGTCTCTCTTTCCCTCTTCGCCTTAGGACTTATTTCCCTTGGATTTCTTGCCTTTTACGACTTATGAAAAATCTTCTTCTTTGTCTTTGGAAGAGGTTCCGTCTTTGGTGCTTCACCTTATCTCTTCTTGTACCAAGTTAGACAAAAATCGCTCCCACTATGGTAACTTCTCCCTCCCATTTATCATATCTTAGTAGTTGTTCCAGTTCTTGGGAAGGCTTAGAATTGCTAGGCTCACCAAATCATCCTCAAGAATGGTAAAACCAAAACTTCCAAGCTCATATCAACATTGAGTGAACTTCATCAAGTATTTTTGTATTGTCTCGCCCTCCTCTATGAGCTTGTCCTTCAACACCAACTTCCTGTGATCACTTCTATTCTGAAATAGATCTGTTAAGGCCTTCCAAATAGCATATGAATTTTCCTTCCCATGGAGGTTCGAGGCAATATGATCTTGAACTCCTTCTAACAAAATCCTTCTCGCCTTTGCTACATTCTTCTTCCATGCATCAATATTTTGAGCATCTATTGTTGCAGGCTTGGGAATATCACTGTCTATGAATTCCTTCAACTCATTTTCCTCCAAAAATACTTCCATCCTATCCTACCATGCTATGTAATTCAAATTTCCCTCAAGGGCATATTCGAGTCTCAAGCCAGTGAAAGACATCTTGATTTGTTGTTAGTCCTTAAGAATAAATCGGAAAATTTGATTCACCTGTTAAAAACAAACTTTGGTTCTTCTTTTCTATAGTGATTCCTACTCTGATACCATGTATAAAATCCTCATAGATTTAATTGATCTTGTAATGTACAAAAAAAAAATACTTAAACAATTCCACAAATTGTAGAAACCAGTTACAATAGCACAATCACATGAATGAGAAAGAGAAAGAATTTAAATTGCACAATGCAAAGTTGTATCTGGGGAAATCCTCAACTATAAACCCTACTACTTGTATATTGCATTAAGTCAATAATATGAAACAATAAAATGCTTCTCTTAGGCTTCAGAGCTCTGTGAACTATCTGTGACTGTCTCACTCTAATCATGGCAAGCTTGGTCCAATACATAACCAAAAAATTGCCCCTGAATGACCAACCTGACTTATGCATTACTGAGGGAATTGAGACCCTATTAAATAGGAAATTCCCATCAATATATTGTGAAATAAATCCAAGGCATCCTGATGACCTCATGCATGAATTGTACAATTTTATAATTATAGAACTAATAGTTATCTTCCCTTTAACCCCAATCTCATTTGGGCCTTTCTTAGAACTGACATGCAACAATTATTTATAGTGAATTATCAGTTATCTGATTGATCACTACATGTGAATTAAATCATATTTAATTCAATGGGCCTATCATTGGCTCATTTCTTAGTTAGAACTAGTTATTTCAATCTTTTATGTTGCCAATTTCAACAAGATAAGTTTGACCATTCACTTTTATTTTAGTTTTGAATTTTGGGAATAAAACTAGTGAAAAGGATAGTGATTGATTTAAATCATATCAAGGAAAGCCATCATTGCAGCTAGCGATCATGGTTCCAAGTGCTCTTTGGGGAACATGGAGTGATTCATATAGGAAAAAATATGTTCCTTTTTCTTTCTCACTTCAACAAGAGAGATCCATAGAGAATATGCCTTCCCCGTCAATATTAAGCTTTGTGATGATCATTTGGAGGTAAATTTGCATTTTTATTTACACATACTAGTGAGAGGCTCAAACTATCAATGAGATTATGTTAAGGCAATACATTAGAGATATGTTGCGTCGTTTTATCACTAGAAATATCATTGACATGACAAAGTTAAGGGATCAAGAAAGTATACATTATGTATAACCTCTTGATCTAATATGTGCAGTACAAAAATGATTATGGCATGTCAATTTTAATCATAGTTCTTGTTCTTGGAGCTCAAATTTATCTTATTTCTTTTATTGTAGAATGCAGAAAATTAGGAAACAAAAACTAAATAATTGCAAATATGTCTCCTGCGGAGTTGTTTGCAAGTGAAATGAAGATGTATGCTCTATGGTATGCTAACTAAGATGTAAGGAAACAATGTATCAGTTCCCAACATATAGGAATGTACGAGTTCCAAATAAATATCTAATTAATTTCTAATAGATAAATAAATTAGCCCTCACTTCCTTACCTTTCATTTTATTTATTTAATTTTTCTGTGTGGTTCATGGACCTCGAAATTACTACATCCATGAGATATTTGTACTATGTAGATCCAACCAAAGGGATCATTTTTACCATGTTTATACAACCAAAGGGATCACTTCCTGTTAGCTCAATCATAGAGCCTGACCCTCGACAGTGTCGAGATAATTGAACTAGTGACCTCTCAATAGAAAAGGTTCTTTAACAATGGGGACTTGACCATTTGAGCTAACCCTCGAGGCTAACCTTACCTTTCATTTTATGCTTAATTGGATCCTACTATTTTAAAACCACATACACTAGGTATTTAATACTACTTTTATCTTTAATGGCTCTAAAGGAACTCATTCTTGGCCTCGACGTAGATTTTAATGGCTTTAAAGGAACTCATCCTTGGTCTTGGCCTAGCTTTTAATGGTTCCAAGGGAACTCTAATGAATTAACTTCAATATTTAAATCTTTGACTATCCCAGAATTTTCCAAACTCCATACGCAAGGATAGTGATAAGACAAGGCAATAAAGAGTTGGAAAGGCAATACATGATGAGTGACATAGTGTGGTATTTGAGGCTAACGTTGGTGGTGTCACTAATAGAGCATGGTGGAAGATCCAAAGGATAGATCAATGGCTACATTGATGAAAAGACATCTATTGTAGTGATAAAGCACATCTACTATAGTGATATTTGTGATGAATCACATAGACTCTAGTGATATCTGATATGTGGTTTAATGCTCATGTCACAGCCTTTTAACCACCCAATCATCTAATTTATAATCGAGAGGTAGTTTTATTATCTAATAGATAGTACAAAATATTTGACATGCACTAAGTTGAATTATGTCTTGTATACACCAACATAGAGCAATCTTAATTTTGGATCTACCAAGCACTAAAAGAGATTAAATCTCTCAAGATGCAAAAAAAAAAAATCAATGCAAAACTTGAGGGAAGCTTTGCACCTCAAGAGTTTTGATTCCTCTAGAGGCTTGGTAAATATAGAGTTAAGATGGATCTATCTTGATTATTAATAACACTATTTATATTTATATAATTTTTATTAGAATATTTTCATTAGCATTTTTTGTGTCTAGTTGAGATTGTGTAAATTTTAGATCGTGTTTATGAGGAGGTTGTTCAAACTCCTCAACCACTTTTTAATCCTATATATGTAAGTGTTTTCTGCCTGGAAGAATGCAATTGTGATTCAAGGTAGTCTCTAGGTTGAACCTTGTCTCGCCTAAGAGTTATATCTCTCTTATTTAAATTACTTTGTCTTCCATTATTTATTGTTTTGGTGTCAAAACCTAACTGGAAAGGAATTAAACCTTGTGGTTTTTGGATTTTCACACTCAGCTCATTGGGAATCTATCACGTGAACTAACCACCACTCTAGGATCCACTGTGGGATCACTCATAAAGTTAATGATAAAGGTTTGGAATTTTACTAATTCATATGGGTTTTGGTGTAATGCAAAACCTCAACATGGCATCAGTGTCTTGGCCCGTGTTTGATTCCACAATTTGTGTTTGAGAGAGGGTGTAGTATTTTCACACTCACCTCATTGGGAATCGATCACGTGGAAGAACCACCACCCTGGGACTAGTCATAAAGGTAATGATAATGGTTTAGAAGTTTACAAATGCATGTAGGTTTTGCTGTAATGGAAAACCTCAACAATGTCGTGCTTTATTAATAGATCTTTGTGGACTATCTGGTGGTGTGGTTGTGTGATAAAGATGTGTGGCATGTCATATCTACATTTCTGGCATGGTTGAGTCTGATTTGGTTCAAGAGGAATCAACCTATGTTGCAAACTGGTGTTGGAAGTTGATGGTGGAAGGTGTGATCATCAGTACCCTGTGTTGAATTTTGACGAGTCACGACTATAGGGGTCCATGCTAAAGATCCATGCATTGAAGCCTATGTCAAGATATATCTTGTACAATGGCTACCAGATAGGGTTTCTTTCAAAAGGAGACGAGGCAAAACCGAATTGGAATAGTTGGAGGCAAAACATTGCATAATCAAATAGAAGCATTTGGAAATCCAAATAAGGAAATTAAATTGCAATAATTGGGTAGAAAAGAGGTTAAAAGGGACACATAAAATATGAAGAGGATGATTTTATATTTTTATCAAGTGGAACTGAAGATTCAAGACTAGATGATTCTCTTAAAGGTGTTTATAGTATGCATAAATGACTTATCTATTAATTTTTGTTTACGATTCAATGGTTTCTTCTTTGTTTATGTGAAATTTGTTCTTCATTGCAAATTTGTTAATGTTAGTCCTTCATTGGTTTTCAATTAGATGCAGGTGATGTTCTTCGGATAATTTTTTAATAAAGATCGTGATAATACATTTTAGGTTTATCCCTATTTAAAATCATTCCTCCCAGGGTAGTGGATTTCGAAATTAGCATCACAAACTCTTATCAAATCTAGTAAAGATCCAAACATTGAAGTATTTGTATTAGAAGGATTTGGTCAAGGTGATCTCTATTAAGTCGATTCCATAATCTTGTGTTTTCATGTGTTAGGGAACACAAACCTAGACAATACCAAGTTGAGAAGAAGAGTGTATAAGTTATTGTTGGGTCTATAAAGGTGTGTTGTCCATGTGAAGAGCGCAAGCTATCATAATATTTTGGTAGCTTCTTTGAGGAGAAGTTGGATATAAGTCAAAGTGGTTTTTTTCGCACTTGAAGTATTTTAAGTG
Organism: Pinus albicaulis; assembly: GCA_034641835.2. Taxonomy (NCBI): domain Eukaryota; kingdom Viridiplantae; phylum Streptophyta; class Pinopsida; order Pinales; family Pinaceae; genus Pinus; species Pinus albicaulis. Next base: position 119,097,876 of record CM076575.1, read on the forward strand.
TGGTAAAACTTGTGATTTTACCTTGTTCCTCATCTGAAGGAATTTTTTGCAAGTTTTTTCTAGGTGTGCAATATTGTAAATTGTGCTAAATGGCTAATCCTTTGGTGGAAACATATTTAAATGAAGAATCTAAGTTAGATGGTGTCAATTTGGAAGTTTAAATTGCGTACATTGATGAAAGGTTACAATGTGTGGTCAATAGTATGTGGAGATGAAGTGAAGTTGAGCTACAATTGCATCAATTCAAGATTGGGAGAGGCGAGTGACTAAGGCAAAGGTATTGCTAATAAATTCCATAAAGGACAACATTATACCCCATATTTGAGACTGCAAGACCTCCAAGGAGATGTAGACAACACTTAGAGACTTGTATGAATCGAAGAATACAAATCGAGTCCCATATCTAAAGTGTAATCTCCTTTCTATTAATATGGAAGAAAATTAAACCATTATTTATTTTATTTCGAGAATTAAAGACATTAAACACAATCTTATAGGTATTGGAGAAAAGGTATCTTGTACTGATTTAGCCACCATAGCCTTAAATTTAATGTTATATGAGTACCAAATTATCATTATAGCTCTTGAAATAAGAGAATCATATTTCACTTTTGATGATTTTGCTGTATAATCATGTAGGAGGAAGAAAGGAAAAACAATATTAAGCCTAAAAGTTCTAACTTGGCATGATGGCGAAAGGGAAACAACCGTCTAGAGGTAAACCATGGGGAGTAAGCAAAGGAGGAAAGTGACCACATGGAAATCCATCATATGGAAATCCACCATTTTCAAAACCAAAACAAGGTGTGACACCCCCAAAGGATGATATTAGAATTAAATGTCATTACTATGGCAAGCCTGGGCACTATTCTAGAGATTATTTCAAAAGAAAGTATCATCAATCTAGACATAGCAACAAAAGGCACACTAGTAATTTTGGTGATGGAGGAGAAGCAATGAATGATGAATTCAAAAATATTATAATTTTTATGTCATATGTTGCACTGTCTTCTGACACCAATGATTGAAATGCATGGTTTTTTTATTCTAGAGCCTTCATTCGCATGCCTTGTAATAAGCATTGGTTTGAAATTTTCCATGAAACTAATAATGGCACAAATATATGTCTCATGGATGATTGTTCACACCAAACTAAAGGATATGGTTATGTGATTGTAACATTACCAAATAGTTGTGTTAAACAAATTCACAATTGATGTATGTGCCTAGCATTAAAAAGAAACTACACTCAATTTCCACTATAACAGTTCAAAATATGAAGGTAGAATTCGTAAAGTCACATTGTGTGGTAAAATATATATAGGATCACTTCTAAGTTATTATACTAGGTGCAAGAATTGGAGATTTATAAAAGCTTGATGTGACAAGAAAAAGTCATCAAGCGTTGACATTCATAACGTAAACAATAGATGCTCTTTGGCACCAAAGGTATGACCATCTTATTTATCATGATTTTTTGCTAATTTAGAAAAAAATAATGGTGGAGGGACTCTCATTGTTTAAGAATGAATATTTTTCATGTGAATGTTGTGCATTAGGGAGGATGAATGGAGAAGAATTACCTACTCAAACAGATAAAATAAAAAGGGATATTCTTGAACTTATGCATACAAATATGTGTGGCCATATGAATACAATATTATTAGGTGTCCAACATATTATTTTTATTTATTTATTTATGATTTCACAAAATATGCATGATTTTATTTCATTATAAAGAAAAACAATGCATTTGAATACTTTAAATAAATAAATAAAACTTAGTTGAGAAACAGACATGCAAATACAACAAGATTCTCCAATTAGATCAAAGGAGAGAATATACATCTCAGGTGCATTTTTCAAGTACTAGAGAGTCTATGGAATTGTGCAACAGTACATGGTGCTACATACTACACATAAAAATGGAGTAGCTTAAAGAAAGAAGAAAGTCTTAGCGGAATGTGCATGGAACATGATCAAAGGTAAAAAAATTATAATGCATTTTTGTTTGAAGTTGTTAGTATTGTTGTTTATTTGAAAATTAAATGTCTTAGTAAACACTTATAGAATAAGACTCCCTTTTAAGCTCTTTATGGTTATAATCCAACAACAAACCATTTAACAATATTTGGAAGCAAATCCTTCTCTCATGTTTCAAAAAAATATAGGAGAAAACTTGATGCAAGATCCATCAAGTGTATTTTCCTTGGTTATTGTTTTGATCATAAAGCATATAAGATGTTTAATCCCTCTACACACAATTTTTTTGCAAGTAGAGATGTGTTCTTTCATGAGCATGAAAATGAAGTCCAGAAGGAGGAAAGCTATGATGCATGGCATGTTCCTAATGATTATGATGATGTCAAGAGAAACATGTGATAAACAAGAACATAAAACGGAAGAAGAATACGATGATATGGACACCTAAAGCAGCGACATCACATGAAGAGGAAAATATGATTCACCACAGAGCAAGAGAAGAGATGAAAGTAGTGAAACACTAAGGAGATCATCACCAGACTCACCTACCATAAGGTATGAAGACTATGCCTTAATGAAAAAAGTAATGAATGTCATAGAACCTTTGAATTTTGAGTAGGCTAATGAGAATAAAGAATTGATAAATGCAATGAAGGAAGAGTATGAGTCTGTAATAAAAAATGATACTTGAGAATTAACAGAATTACATGAAAATAAAGTAACAATAGGAACAAAATGGTATTTCAAAGCCAAATTCGATGCAAATGTGAGTGTAGATAAATCTAAAGCTAGATTGGCTGCTAAAGGTTACTCACAAAAAGAGACGATTTATTATGATGAAGAATTTGCATCTATGGTTAAATTAGATACAATTAGATTAATTATTCCATTAGCAACAAAATATCAATGGAAATTGTATGAGCAAGATGTTAACTCTTATTTTTTGAATGGGTAACGAAAAAAAAAAGTATATCTTTTTTAGCTAGAAGGATTTATTAAGGGTCAAGAACATCTTGCTTGTAAAATAAAGAAAGCCTTATATGGGTTGATAAATATCATGTTGTGTGAAGATATACTCTTTATTTCTTCAAAAAGGTTTTATGAAATGTAAAAGTGAGCCTAAATTATATATCAAGGAAAACCATAAGGGGAATGTTGTTTTGATTTCCTTGTATGTTGATGATCTCATTACAATTGGTAATGCATCTGAGTTGATTGAAGAAGGTAAAAGACAATTGTCACAAGTTTTTGAAATGAAACACCTTGGTGACTTTCACTATTGTTTAGGTCTTGAAATATGGAGAGAATTGGGATAGAAATTGGTTACACAAAGAAAATATATGAGAGAGATTGTCAAAAGGTTCAAAATGGATCAATGTAAAGTAGTGTCATTACCTTTAGAAAAAAATTCCAAAATCTATAGGGATGATGGGACAAAAGAGGTGGATGGTACATTGTATCGTTAGTTTGTGGAAAGTTTAAACTATCTCACTATAGCCAAGCAAGACATAACATATTTGGTTATCATCCTAAGTCAATTTATGGCCAAGTGATGCAAGAGCATCTCAAATTCCAATTCATCTTCAAAACTATCATATATTTTTGAAGACAAAGCTAAAAAAGGGGTTTCAACATGAAGAGGGAATCCTAATTCATTATTGTAAATCATTTTAGTTTCTTTATTTCAAGAAAATTATGGATAGAAATAAGATTGAATAGATAAGCTTTTTAACGAAAAAAATGTCTTTTTTTTAAGCAAACATATTCACATTAGATTAACATGACAGAAATTACATAGAGTACAATCAAGGGTGCATTCTCTCCCTCTAAAGGAGGGAGAAAATATATCTTTTGAGGCATGATAGCTTTAGGAAATAAATCATGAGAGATTTAGGGAATAAATCATGGAGGTAATCATAGGATCCAGAAAAATTTGTTTTGCTCTACATGTTATTTATCATTGTAAGCCTAAGAACAAAAGCTAATAGCAAAATGAAAGTAGAATTAGGCCCAAGAGAGGAAGAGAGCTTCTAAGTATATGTGCATGTACATATTTTAATTAATGGAATACAATTTCTGACATTTATGGTATTCCTGAATTGTTTGTGTATCTGTGTGATTGAAAAGAATTCTAGTCTTTGTGAAATCTAGAATTAGCAAAATTTTGGAATTTATGTGAAGCCTAAAACTAATGATAGATTAACTTACAAATATGTAATATGAAAAAGTAATATTGTGTAAGGATTAAGCGAAATTTATGGTTAAGTGGACTGAGAGAATAATTATGTGCATGATGTAGAATTCACTATGCATGGATTAGAAGGATTTATGCATGATTAAATCCTTCTACAATAAATTAGAAGACTTGTTGAAGATCCCATGAGGATTGGAAGGAAGTTTTAAAGAATTTTTGACGATTCAGTGTTTGAATAAAGCAATAGGAGATTCATCGAGGTGAAATTGGTATAATGTTTTGGTCCTAACTAAATTGTAGATCTATGGGAATGAATTCACAAGAAAAGTGCTTTTCCTGCACCACCAAGTGTCTTGAAAGTCATTAGAAAGTAGCAAAGACAATCCTTCGATATATAAAAGGGACTATTAATTTTGGTATTAAATATATTAATGACTTTTTTATTGAGTTGGAAGGTTATTCTAATTCAGATTGGGCCAGAAAACCTAATGAAAGAAGATCAAATTCAGGATATGCATTCAACCTTGGATCTGTGATCGTGGCATGGAGCAGGAAAAAATAACCAATTGTTTCTTTTCCATCAACTGGAGTTTAATATAAAGATTTGTGAATTGCTACTTTTGAAGCAATTTGGTTGAGGCGAGTCCTTGAAGATGTGGGTGAAGAAAGAAAACACCAATGATTATCAAGTGTGATTATCAAAGCTCCATCAGATTAGTCAACAATCTTGTGTGCCATGCAAGATCAAAACATATTGAGACTCATTAACATTTTATCAGGGAAAAGATACAGTCTAGAGAAATTGATTTAATTTATTGTAATACCAATGAAAATGTGGTTGACATCTTTACAACCCTCTTGGAAAGGAAAATTATGAACTATTTAGAAATAAGTTAGATGTGGTAGAAACCACATTTCTCCGAAGTGTTTGAATAATGGAAAAAATTAGATTATATCATTATTATCATTTTGTTGTGTCTAATTGAGATTGTGTAGACTTTAGATTCTATTTATGAGGAGGTTGTTTGAACTTCTCAACCACTTTGTGATCTTATATATGTAAGTGTTTTTTTTTTTTTTTATTAGTGTCAAGGTTGAGGAGAGTTGCATGAGTTGCATCTCAATTTTTCTAGTTACTTTTCTCTTCCATTATTTATTGTTTAATTTCACATCTCAATATATAGAAATATTCTTAGTTTTAATTTTATTAAAACCATGATATCATATATAAATGAACTTGACAATTTTCTTTGACATATTTTATAATTATATATATATGACTTTTGAAAATATATTGTGTACCATATGAATCATTATTATTTAAATTTACTTTAATGTGGTATGCTTACTATAATTTTTTCCTAAACAATTGTTTGTAATTTTATATATGTCTTTTCAATTTTAATTTAGTAGACTTTAATTTGTTTCATTAAAATTAAATTAAATTTTTTATTTAGCCATTTAAGATAAACATCCCCTCATACTAGATTAAGAAAACCTCTTAACATAATAAACCAATAAAAAATTTATAATAAATAATTAAAATATTCAATTTTTTTTAGGTTGACTTAAAGGCATAACTCCTCACTGTCAAGGTGATGTGCAACTAAAATATTCAATATTTTTAAATTCTAATTAATATACAATTTTTTCTAAACAGTATGATATTTTAAATTTAAGAAAGAAAATAATAAGAAACAAAAAAGACTCAATAAAACAAAATTTCTTAATAATGAACTATCAACATATACATAACTATGTCTAGTCACTGTTCAATTCTCCTCCTTATTCAAGTGTCATTTTTAGACATGATTATAATATAACTTCACCAATGTTAAACTTACAAATAATATTGTTGGTCCTTTTTTCTTATTATTATATAAAAAAACACTATAAACATCACATTTATCTATATCAAAATAATATATTAAATTATTAAATTTATTTTTATTTTTATATTTAAAAATACAATTTAAAAACAAATATTATAATCTCATCTCAAATTAAAAAATAAAATAAATAAATATAGTTTCATATTAAAATTATAAAATAAAATCTATAATTTACAGCTCACTTTAATGTAGAGAATGCGATCCAATAATAAAGTAGAGAGATTTAAATCCCAGCAAAACAAGGCGAGCCTTATTTCCACTGCCATAGGCCCATAAATGCGCCCAGCCAGGGAATGCTTGCCGCACGCTGATCAACAGCTTTAATCTGGGCCTAGGTGCATTTATGGGCCTATGGCAGTGGAAATAAGGCTCACCGCAAAAACAATGTTACACGTCAAAACTAAATATATAGACGGGAGAACTGCGGATACAATTAGAAAACTAAATATATTTAAATCAGGAATCTTTGAACATGACTATTTCCCAAAAATAAAGTAAACACCATACACAGAGATAAGGTCTTTGCAGAGTATGACTAAAATTTTATGGACCAATTCAACGACTTGATCCAGTTTGTTTCCAGGAACTAGCTGCCATCCACAGAAAGGCTTCATCACAAATTTGTACACATTATATATCTACTCGTGTTTGTTCTCCATAGCAGGAAGACGAGCTCATATCGATCTGTCTGCTCTGAGCCTTTTGTGTTTTAGCTGTGCTGTGGCGTCTGGGGATCGAATCCCATGGCCAGATGCCTTCGAGTTTTGGCCCTGGGAGGAGGAGCGGGCACAACGACCTGGTTGGCCACTGCGGGCGGTTTCCTGTTAACGGTCATATGCGTGCTAGCCGTGGTGGCTGTGGTGACCGCATCTTGCGCGGGGCACTTCCACCGAAGGGAAGAGAAAAACAGGGAGGAGGGTGGAGGAGATCCTGTGTGGCAGAGGAGCATTCTAATGGGCGAAAGATGCCAGCCCCCTGAGTTCTCAGGCCTTATCATTTACGACGATAAGGGCAACCGGCTGCCTCAGTTTCCTCCGCGCTCTCCCAAGCTCAACACATTTCATCCCTCTCACCACTAGGTTATATATATATATAACCTGTTAGATTTACATTTTTCTTGGTTTTCCATTTTATTTAAACGATGCAGGCATGGACTGATCGATGGTGAGGACTGTGGTGTTGCCGAATTCGTCTCACCAGAGGTGGATTGCACTTAACGGAAATTCTGAACAATTTTCTTCACGGGAACTGTTTTAATACTTCCTATTGTTGATGGCTTCGTATTCGTCAATGTGACATAGATTTTAACAATGTTATAGGGCAGCTTGTGGATTTTGAGGATATTCTAAAATCTTACCATCCAAAGCTAGTTCAAATTACTGATTCAATAGTTTATGGAAACCACTTCCTGAATCATATAGTTTACTGTTCACCTAATGTGCTATGATGGTTCACTTCACAATATTAAGATGAATTTGATTTAGTACTGTAGTTGGCATGCTTTCCAAAATTTCAATGTTTTTGGTGTATTTTATAAAATTATAAAGTTGTAAATTTACAAAGTTGTTTGGATATGAAGGTGTGTTTTTCATCAAATTATGAACATGTTCTTAAGGATATTTTTGTGATTATGGTAGATTTTAGGAATATTGTGGAATCTGATTGTCAAGAGCTAAGTGGAATAATTAATCTCTCTCCTCGTAATCAGTTTCCAAAATATTCTTAAATGTGCAATTCACATAAGTTGAACTTGTTTTAAATATGAAAATAACACAATTTTTAACGATCTACTTAGAAAAAAAGAGAAAAAGATTATGTGGGATGTCCGGAGGAGCAAAAAATACATACTCTTTCTTCCCACATTTCTTTTGGCCTTTTCCAGCGCCCTGTTTCACAACGGAGTTGATGAGACTTAGTTCTTAATTGAGCAATAAAAATTTTAGATCTCCAAGAAATATTAGCCCCTATGTACACTTTTTGTTGATGATTACCTGTGAGGTTAAACTCTTCCATGTAATACTTCTTCTTTCTCTCTATTTTCTGGAAAAACACGATCACTGCGCACATTAGAACAGCTTTGACATGTGAGCCGTCATTTAATTACGGTATAGTATTAAAATAAAAGAGAATCATTTAATTACACTATAGTATAGAGGAGAATAATTCAAGGTAGGTGATGTTTGGTATCCCACGCTCAGTCTACCACTACTTCTTACTACCAAAATGCATCGAAGTGCTCATACTATCTACCATCATGCGTGGTAGTTGAGAGGCACCTATCGTTCCAGCAGAGTGCTCGCTGTACAACACCGTCTGCACCATCTAACGAGACACGTGTAATTGTAGTTTCTACCTAAAATAAAAGCCGTGCTTCTCTAATTGAAGTATTCCGTGTGGGAAGCTTACATATATGCCCGAGCTGTATGTTTCCACAGCTGGGTAATGTAACTCTAATGGTAGGCATATATAGCTATATTGGTTGACTATAAAACATCACACGGCAAGTCTCCCCCTAACAACTTGCAAGCTTATCATAGTGTTTCTAAAGAATTTAGGTTTGCTTAGTTAAGGAAACAAATTATGTTAATTAAATTTTTTTTTTCATTCACCTTTGTTGTTTTTTAAGCCTTTATATTTTTAGTGTTTTTTCTCTTAAATTATTGTAGATCTATCTTAATTCTGGAACTACCAAAAGTCAAGAGGGATCAAATCTATTTTTACTTTAAAAAGGTGGAGATTTGATCCCTTTAAGTGCTTGGTAGATGAGGTGTTAAGATGGATCAAGGCTTGTTTAATTTTCCTTTTTAAATAGGCTATATTCCACATGAATACTATGAGTCAATACCATAAGTTCTCAATACCAAGGGCCATTTTTATTCTTATTGTTATTTTATTTTATAGGATTATTTTACTTTTTTTTTGTTTTATTTTTTTATTTTTATTTTTTTAACTGTAACGGATATGAGTTTTATTTATTTATTTGAAAAAGATAGGAGGGGTCTTTGCCGAGGCAGCCCCAATTACAGAGAAGACATCCAACAAATTCAGCTTATAAGTTGCATCATTTTCAAGGAATTTGAAAGGAGTTTTCGTCGTTTATAATTAGCTGCCCTTTCATGAGAGAGCATCCTTTGTTCGCGATCTGGTCCGCTTCGCCATTCAGGTTTCTGAGGATATGATAGAAATTTTGTTTTATTTTGACCGAGTTAAAATGTTTACATTATATTATATTAAACTTTTTATTTCATTTAATTTCTATTTTTATGTAATCTAACTTAGTCAAAATGTTAAAGATTACACTATAACATCTCTTCCATACAAAAGAAATAGATACATTAGGAAAATAAAAGGAGTAATTATAGTCTCTAACCATTGAGTTGTGTGACAATTGAGAAGGATTTCCCCAATCCAGGAGAGGAAAAAATGACCGTGCTTGATGCCAAGAAGGTTTCCTTGCTCTCGGTCGGCGTGTAGACGCTGAGGGCCGACTGTTTCTGCTTGACTGAGTTCGTTTGCAGAGGATGCGCAACACTCAACACTGTTGTGGATGCATTTAACTGGAAGGGTTACGACAAGGTTGAGACGCCCTTTACTCTCTGCATAGGAGGGTTTCGATTTCTGGAAAATGAATACTCGGACGACGATATCACCTCTAATAAAACCGGTCAAGAGACTTGACCCGCAACGCTTCCAACCCTGTGTCTTCCCAGCGAAATAAACATTATTCTTTGAAGAATGGATTGGGGTCAACCCAGTGTGCAATGATCACATACACTGAAGGGGAAGTGCTAGGCATTTTCAAGTGGTTATCCAACAGGTGTTGGGTCACATTGAGCCCATGGCACTACCCGAAGTTGGAGGCCAAAACTCTGTGGATGATTCTTCACTAGTTTCTGTCAAGTCGTTGAACTCTACTTCAAAAATAATGCTATGAGGAGCGTAACTAGTGATGATGACGAACTTTTATTGATGGAGAGGTCAAGACAGGACCTCTAGGCCATACCTACGAGGGTATCCCATCTCCATTGCTCTGTTACTCTCTTTATTATATGGATGTATCGTGTTGGTAGGTTACTGGTTGTTGCGAAGTCTGTTAGGGTTTTGAGGCTACATTCCAAATGGCCCAATATTTTCCTGTGGTCTTTGTGTAGGGAACTGCCCACTAGTAAGCCCTCATTGCACCGAGGTCCTCTGCTCTATAACCCCAGTGCAGGCTTTGTCAACGTTATTTACAAGCAGGGGTTATGGCCCTAATCATTAAGCACAGAAGGCACAGGGTGGGTCTCTAATCTGGTGGACCTGTATTAGATTTTTATAAAAGTCATTTTTTGGAAGTCAATAATTGTATGGGTTCGGGATAGATATTTTGTGACAGACCTGAAGCAAAGGGCCCAAAAGTTCATAGGTATCTCTGCTTCACAACAAAGTCTGATTTTCTCTGGGAAAGTGCTGCAGGAAGAAATCCATTTGAAAGGCTACAATATACAAATGAACTCTACCATTATCCTGAATTTAAGACTACAAGACGGTGCACGAGGAGCTAGCACACCAGCTAGATCTTCATCGATAAACTAGGGCCAGGCTTCATTCAAAGATGCATTAAGAGGGAAATTTGTCACACACGACAAAAAAAAATACCAAATATGTCAATCCCAGGTCTGTATATTGTAGAAAAGTTGGAAAAAAATCCATATTTGGCCATAAAATTTCTAGAAGTAAGTGGACTCTTCAAAAATTTGCAAGCAAAAGCTATTATTTGTCAATTTAATGGACATTTCCCAAATCTGAAGATCTAAATAAATGAATCTACCTAAATTGGACCAGAGATTGTGATATTTATCTGTGCGCAAAATTTTCTTTCTGGTTCAGTTTGATAATAAAAAATATTACAATTATGTCATAAATGGATCGTGGTTCTAGGGAAAGGGAAAGGCATGCCTTTTCGTATCTCTATGGTTCTTTGGTTTTGATGCAAAAAAAAGGTGGTCACAAAATGTGAGTTTGGGTAAGGTTACATAACCTTTCGCTCCATTTTTGGCACCATTACGTCTTAGAAAACGTTGAGAACTCTTTAGGAAGGTTCTTAAAGATGGACCGACAAATAATGGACAAAGGGATATTCAGTTATGCTCGTATATGCGTGGAGATGGATTTAAGCAAAGCCCTGCCATATTGTATTCACCTAACACACAAAGACCTAAAGTGGGTACAAATGTTAATATTTCTTTTAGATGCAACGTGTGTCATCAAACATGGAATTTGCAAAACACTTTCACATAATCAAAGAAAATAACAAACAAGAGGCCAAAAAAGAAAAATGGATGGAAAATTCCAGACCCTCCATCTTCAGATGATGAGGATGAAGAAATGGATGAATCCCAACAATATAGGGAAGCAGGAAAACAACATGGTACACATGAGGAGGGAAAAGAATATGAGGAAGAACAGAAAAAACATGAAGAGAAGCCAAATACTACAACAATTGATGTGAGCCTTGAAAACCAATTGGAGGGGAAGAACAACAATAAGTCTTAGGGGGAACAAAGCATCCTCAAGTATCTGAGAGCTCATAGTCAGATAAAGAAGCCCCAAACTGTACTAGTAATAATGAGCTAGCAATTATTACTACTACTCCTTCACTCGAGGTCTGGAAAAAAGTCCAAAAGAAAAAAAGGCTAGCAATTATTATTACTACTCCTTCACTTGAGGTCTGGAAAAAAGTCCAAAAGAAAAAAGGCAAAAAAGGTAAGCCCATTGTATATTTCTATTTCTTGGTAGCTTTAGTACTTTTTTTCAGGCTCTAAGGACTTTTCTGAATGTTTTATGCATCTATGCTTGTAAATTTTCATTTTTATTAACATAAAGTTAATGTTTTTTCTTTAAAAAAAATATCTCTTGCATACTCGTTAATCTTTTTAATTTTATTTTTCTTTTTAGTTTTGTGCAATTTGACATAGATAAAATGTTGTATTAATAATTATAATTATTGTCTTATTTTATTTTATTTCAACAAAGTCAAAATGTTAAAGAGCATTCCAACATCTCCCATGTACATATTTGCTTTGATATATATATATATATATATATATATATATATATATATATATATATATATATATATATATATATATATATATATATTGATTTTCAAATGATGTCAGGTTTTAAATGTAGTTATAAATGTAGAAATGCCACAGACAAAAAACTATTTGCAAGTTACTTAAAAAAGGTATATATATATGTCCATGAGGAATGATATGAATATAAACAATAATTATGTATCAGAAGTGTTTTGTTACAATTAAGTTTTTATGTGCTTCTTAATTA